>OY757931.1:79621414-79653914 GCA_963585895.1 Sepioteuthis lessoniana | reverse complement strand
TATATGAAGCCAGAATGTTAAGCTTTTAAAGGAAAACATGTTGCATCTTATCTGTTAATTATTTATATACTAATAAGTAACAAAAATCAAGATCAACGTACTCTTAGTGTGTATTATACACTACTTTTGCCTGGACTACTACTTTTCTGGAATCATAAAGTAATTCACTTAACACCTTCCTTATTAAGGGAACAATGTAATTACTAATTTTTTTCATGTTTTTGATTCATAATATTTCAGTTTTGTTTTTCTTTAACAGTCATAGAGCTAAACAAGAGGCAGAGTTTAAGAGAAAATAATTCTAGAACAATTGCTTTATCAACCATATTTAGTAGCCTATTTCCAAAGTAAAAATTTGTTCATGTTTTCGTTTCATAAGAAGATTACAATTACTATTTCAACCATTATCCTCTTTATATATATTTGCAATTGTTTACTGCCTTTTTTGGTTGCAATGATCTTTGCTTATTTTTTGATTTTATTAGCGTGAGTCTAAAGTTTTGCAATATTTTGGTAACGGGAGACAAAATTTGGCAGCATTTTGTCAAGGTTGTAAAGGTGACAAAACAGGCAGCAGAATGAAATGCCAACTTTGTCCAATACTTTTAAACCTTCTTGGAATTTCCCGTTGGTCGAAGGACTGACAAAACGAATGAAATATTTTGGATTTATCTAGTTACTGCACTGTGATCAATTTAGCTCTCATCTTTCGAATATCAACTGAATATTGTTTCATTTTATCTCCCAGTTTAAACTTGTAAATCATAATTATCATAATTAGATGACGTTCCATTTTCATTTGTGCAGTTTTCAAAAAACAGACTTAGTGAAGCAATGCACAGCGTGTCAAAACACGAAAGACTAAGATATTACCGACCATTGCGTGTATTGATCCCATCTTTAATTGTATTGGTCATTGTGATAGCATCATCATCATCATCATGTCGTGCTGATAGCACGGATCTCCTTGACCCCCTTCTCGCCATCCGTCTCTATCGTCCATCGCTCCTCGGAGGTCTTTCAGGCTACATCCTATATCAGCACAGAGCTGTTATGTATAGGTTCTAGCTGTTCATTTTATCTTTGCTCTCCATCCATAAATTAGAACGTACTAAAACTTAGCAAAACTTCAAACTCACCTTGTAAATTATGTAGTATGAAGAGTTTCCTGGCATTTTAGATTTCTAGCTTCTGCTAACTTTTCAAAATTAATTTGCAAAAGATCTAAAATAACTCTAGAAGTAAACCTGCGCATGCTCATTGGCCTAGTGAGCAGAGTGTTCGCCAATGGTCGATACATTAAAAAGGACATAAAAAATCATACTTGATACCTCCTTGCTCAACACTCAGCAATATAAGGTACGTATCAAGGGTAAAGTAGAGAAATCACCAACTTTACTACTACTACTACTACTACATATTTCTTACATTGTATGATGTTGGTATAATGAGTAGAGTGTTCACCAATGATCTGGTGAGACCAGGGTTCAATCCCAGGTCGAATCATACGAATGACTCAAAAATGGTACGTGATGCTATCCTGCTTAACTCTCAGCATTAGAAAATAGATCAAGAGTAAAGTGGAGCAATCCAGGGAATGGTATAGCGCCCTCCCCTATACCTTGGAGTTGTAGCAATTGAAAAGGTTGCTTTCGGGTCACCCTCGTCTAAGGTCGCCAACTTTACTTATTTTATGATGTAAGTACAATTTAGTTAAAATTTACTTATTAAAATCATGTTTCTCAAAATTACTTTCCCAATTCAGTTAAAAGAGAATAAACTAACATGCTTAGAAATTTAATGATGGGAGTAAAATTAAGATGTCGATCTCGTTTCTCTTTCCCAACCCATCTCAGAAATGGACTCAGCCTAATGATATAAATATTTCAAAGAGATAGTAGGGCTAATAGTAGCCAGAGAAGAGGACAACATCTTTTTCACGCAAAATCTATTATTGTGATTATTCCAAGAAATTTCACAGTGAATATCATTGGTTATTCTAGAGAAGCGTTAAGTGTTAAGTTCATGTTTTTCTCACCAACATTACCGTCAAATAATGTGACAAATTTCGATCTAAAATCGAACCTGGATCGATAACTATTATACAAGAAGATATGATGTGCATATAAATGAGAAAGATAATGGGGATAATCGATTTGAAGCCATACAAAAAGCTTCGTGTTTGCAATAGGTTTGCATTAGTATGATAATTTGTGAATTAATCTCACTGTTCACTGTGAAGAAATCCAATTCTCACTGTGCGTTTTTCTGCTTTATCCTTGTACGACACTAGGTCACATTTAGTAAATGTTTCCAAAGTTTTCTTTGCAAAAGAATGTTAAGCAAGAAAATTTAGCTAGAAAATTATAATTTCTGTCCTCGTATCGATTAATTGATTTTAACGGCATGTCACACCGTCTTGAATTATTTTATGTCAAGAAGTTGCGGAATAGCATTCATTGCATATTTACATATTCCTACTTTGTAGTTGTTTTTTAAGAATCTTTTTAACACAATCTTCCGATGTAATGCGAGATAGTTTACCTACTAGTGTTTGGTTTGGAGTAATAATGATGATTCTGTGTAAATAATTATAGTTTCACGTAACAATTCTTTATAAGATATTTTCAGTTATAATCATTTCTTTTAAATACAAACATTTTTCAATAAATCTATTTTACCTATAAATGAGACTATGACAGTGATAGTACGTACTCGGGGTTAGAGTCGACCTGGGAGTAATGGTAATAAAGGTATATTTCAGACTTTCAAGATCTTCAAAAATAGCGAGTCACTATCAGATGCAGTTTAATTTCCTAAACTACTTTTTTTTATATGAAGCGTCTTACTCTTCTGCAAGGGATAAAGTCAGTTTATTTTCTTCTTTTAGGTTCCTCATATACTGATATTATTCCAGACTAAGACCGGCTTTAATATTATCAATAACTTCTGCGGAAAGAGTTGATATCTCCCTTCCAGGATGTGTGTATTTATTCACCCCCTCCGTCATGAAAAAATGGGTAACACAAGGTAAATTTTTAAGCAGGTTGAAACTGGTTTGAGTTCAAATATTTTTCCTTCTCCTAGACTGCTACCTTGACTAAAGAACTAAAATTGGCTTTACTTGTTGAGAGGTTAATAGGTGAATTCGTTTCTGCACCAACGGCATGTAGAACGGAGTAAAAATCTCTTCCCAGTTTTGAATTCAATATGCCAATTTTATTTCTAGCGAGCTTCATAATGGATAATTAAATATTATATATCCAATAGTAATTCTTTGTTGCATATTTCTCGCAAGTTTTGAAACAAAATCTCTCCCCCCCCCAAAAAAAAAACATATGGAAAACAACATATCTCTTTTTGTTCTTTCAAATTGCATTTACTGACAAAATAAGAACGATAACTACTATACTAGACGTGTTCTATTTCACCAATTATGTCTGGGTAAAACTTTACCGTTTTAATACAGTATTTTTACTTTTTATTGTGCGTATATATTTTCTCGGTTAACGTGCAACATCCTAAAAAACAAAAAAACGCATCATTGCAACAAGAATTTGATCAAAGAGACTGAAAGAAAGCACTTGCCGATCTTTGTGGCAATCGTGTTTATATCGATTCATTGCCATCTCATGATGTTCCGCTAAGCCGATCACCAATTCTCCGCTACAATTAACGAACTTGTCGCCAGTTAATAGGCTTCTTATCACTAATTAATCACGCCATTTAACAAGGCATATTTGCATAATGAAGGAGGCGCCATTAGCCCCTTCTTCTAACCCTTACCCTCACCCAACGTACCAGTTAAATAAGTCACAATTGGTTGCACCAAATTTGTGGAGTCTAATGGAATTCCGACTTGCTATCACCAGTATCTCAATAAATAAAGACAAAGTAGGTAGAAGAATGATACTGACTAGATGAACTGAGGGAAATTCCACGGATGTTGACAATCAAGGTTGTCCATTATTTCATTTCCTCTGATCCTCTTTTATCCTTTAGTTGCATCCTCTCGTCCTTTCCCTTATTCCTATTTTCTTCTTTTTTTCACATTTTTATCTAAATGTAATCATCTGATTGATTCTGAATGTAAAGATATATCCCAAAACATCCTCTGTTCTATCACTCTTTTTACTTTAACTCTCCATAAAGGATTTTAATGTATCACACTATTTCACTCCGACTTAGTAATTTCCTTTTCGTCTCATTTTCCCATGATATTATCTCGTTAAGCCCTTTTCTCTGTGGCTTTCAAGTCAATACTTTTTTAAAATTCTATTTATATTTATGTATTTACCCAAAACATCACACCACATGCAGGATGTGGCAAAAGGACATTTTTTAAGAAAAATAAAACTGGTCTAAATTCAGAAGTGTCCTACTCCAAAATCGGTTTCAATTGTAAGATTTCGTATTCCTGCTATCCAATTATTTATCTATTGAGGAGGGGTTAGTTGGATTCCTACCCGTCCCAAGTGTATAAGGAGAAAATATCGTGGTGTAATGAGGGGGTGGATAGTTGGATTCCTACCTGTCCCAAGTGTTTTAAGAGAAAACACCGAGGTGTAATGAGGAGTGGTTAGATGGATTCCTACCTGTCTTAAGTGTATTAAAAGAAAACACCGTGGCGTAATAGGGAGGGGATAGTTGTATTCCTACCTCTCCCAAGTGCCATAAAAGAAACACCGTGGCATAATGAGGTGGGGTTCGTTAGATTTTTACTTGTCCTAAGTATATTAAGAGACAACACCGTGGAGTAATGAGGAGGGGTTTGTTTGAGTCGTACCTGTACCAAGAATATTAAGAGAGACATTGTGACGTAATGTCTAAACTCCTAGTTTGCAGCGTCGAACTAAGTGGCTTTAAATTCTAGTTGCGCCATTACATTCATCTCCGAATTAATACCACTCGGAAGGTTATTAACCACCCCCTAACTTATGCAGCCAGCTATGGGTTAAATCGTATCCCTTTTTTCTTCTATAAGGTGGGTTTGGACATTAAACATCCCACAAGGCTTGATAAGTCATTAAACAAAAAAAGAAAACCAAAACCTAACCCAAGGGTATTAACACTATGTGAAATAAATGTTTAAATACGGGTCAACACTTCATTTTTCTACGATGATTCTTCTGAAAAGATGAATGTAACAATTTCCGAAAGTTTGATTACATCTGTCCAAAATTGTCTGGACCTTAAACACAGACGGCTGACTTTTTGTTGAATTATAATATGTTTACGTATTTTTTTCTGTCAAAAGATCAAATAAACCCTAATAAAGATGAGTGAACATATGGCTGATATTACCTTACGATCCAAAATAGAAAAGTTTAACGATTCAAAATAATAAAAGATAGATTACTATTAACTATTTTCTCGATAAATCATTAATACATATATTTTTTTAAGAATGCAGAGAATTTAATAAAAAGACGTTTTACTGCATCTGGTCAACTTGTTTGGATGCATGCCGTAGTGTGACATTTAATAAGCTTGTCTCGTAGAGCATTTTTATTATTTACAAAGCTATTCTTAGTATGACAGACATGTCACAGGCTATTTCCACTGTTCGCTGTTATTAAGTGGTAACACACTAACGTAAAGGGAGGTTGCTTAATTTCAATGAGTTGGCTGTGTTTAAGTACTCGACAGGTTCATCTCTGTTTAACCTCAATGATCAGGTAGGAAACGATACTTTAAGCATGACATTAACCTAAGAACTTGCAAACTTTTCTTTTTTTTTTTTTTCACTGTTGTCTTCTAGTTGTCATTAAGAGAATCAAATGACAAAACAGAAAGTTTCTTCTCTTGTGATTGTTATTAAGCTAATCTTACGGATTATTTACGTATTTAATTATAGATGAATATTTTCATTCTTTGTTGTCATTGATTTTAACTGCAATTTTCCTTAATTTTTTAATCTTTTTTTTTCTTTTTATTCGCAGTTCATTTGCATCATTATTTCAAAAATAGCGTAGAACAACGTGTATTGGAAACAAGGTATACATTTTTAAAAAATCGAACAAAGTTCAACATTCACCTTAATGAAAAGGATGGGGACTAAAAATTCACCGATTTTACCACTGGAAGAATGATAATACCCCAAAATGTGTTGTTATTGGTCTGACATTAAACAACAATTTGTGGTGATGCTCGAGTTCTTGTCTTCTTGAAAATGTGAGGCCAGCCTTTCATTGACATTACGTCCAGCTCCACTCTGACCAAACATTTTAATACCAACTATATTTCTATCTATAGGTAAAATATATTTGTTGTAAAATCATTAAAATTAGATAGGAAAAGTTAAAACCATATAATTGTCAGCAAATTAAATTGATACTTGAACCAATAATTGTTTACAAATTATTATTATTATTATTAGTTACTTGAAATTTTATAATTCTTTTAAAACAAAAAAAAATTAAGATGATATCTAATAATCCGATAAAGATTGACATGCAATAAAGCCAACCAACCAACCAACCAACCAAGCATCAAAATTATAAAAAGGTTTAACGAATACTAATTTAAGTGACTAATAGATCTTTGTTGTTATTCACTTGGCTTTGCTAACATGACTCGGATTGCTTTCAATCGCTGTTGTTGCTTAGTTGATTACCAACCAAAGTATTCGAATTATTTTAACACTGCTTAACTTCTGTGATCTAGCGGGCATCAGCGCTTTGAGTGTAATTGTTCATTACAAGTGAAATGCGTAATACGCTATGAAATCCTATAATAATTATAGGATTTCAAGACTTGGAAGATAAAACCTATTTTAGATGTTAGCTCAAAAAACTTTTACCATGAAGTTTTAGATGGCAAACACATCTCACAAAAGATCAACTGAGTAAATAAATCATTACCCAATCGATGTAAACCAAACAGAGTTCTAACACGGGATATAATGGCGGATATAATTACGGATATTCACTTTAGAGAATCGTCATAGTGATTGTCAGATTAACTTGTATTAATGGAACTGAAACTTCCCAGGGTATCAACACTTGTCCAGTGGCTTCTGGTAATTTTTCTCCGTCTCACTTCTAAAGTAAGTTGTTTTTCAAATATTCCGAAAAAGCGTATTGAATTATGATAGGCTTGGTCAGAATTGGACAATTCATAATCGGTATACTATATGTGTAACGGTATTTGACTCAGAAAAACCTTACATATTTATATCTTGTTTATACTGCTCCATAGACCTAATTATAAGGATATTCAGGTAAAAATATAGGATAAATTTTACAAAACCACTAAAATCTCTTCACTTAATTCTAGCTCTAATGTAAAAGTAGGAATCAGTCTACCATTAAAATTAACCGAACTTTATATATATGTACAAAAGGGACATATTATTGTCTTTTGTAGAGTATGGTTACTGAAAAGGTTTTACGGACTTAAAATGTAACAGACGGAACCGTCTACAGATTCTCTCGGCGTGTGCCTTTGGCGTTTACTAAGCGATTTCTCTTTCGATGTCTTTCTCTATTCTCTCTCGGAATTCTGCCAAAATTCGTGATTAATCTTGTTAAATAACGATTTGCTTATGTCATGAACGTAGTTCCCTGCCTGACGACGTCCAAAGTTTATGGCGTGTCTTTCTGTCTTGATTTCGTAAATTGTTCATCTGCCAGTCAATGTCTGACGCTTTTATAAAATGTCTTCCTTCTTAGTGAATATGGACTGACACTGGCTTTAAAGTCTGGCACTGGGCTACATTTTTGGCAAACGCATTCAACTCTAAAAGCATTGAAAATATTTTGAGAAAATAAAATAATGATTTCCTCATTTGAGGAAGCAAGATCTGTCGATAATAGATAGCATTTTATGATAGTTATGATTTTGTTCAAAGTATTCTCACAATTTAAAACAAATCTAAATTAGAAAAAAATATAAGTTTATTTCCTTAAATGAAATTTTAAGTAAATCATTCTCAAATAATTATTATGTTATTTTTTGAGAGATTATCACACTTACTTAAAAAGGTCGTTATTCACTGATATCTCATATCAGTGCTGCAATCAAGATTGTCTGGATTTTCCCTTTCCTCCAAACCAGTCTCTTCTCCAGGCAATCACACCCACCTTTGTATTGGACTGCTTTTTCAGCTTTCTTGCCGGATCCAAATATTTTCTATGCATTTCATTTTATTTCATTTTCACTTTATCGTCCACTAGGAGACGAGTTAATAAGTTATTTTCTCTCGTTAATTATCGTTAGGTCTACTTTTCTTGCAGGCATTTAGGGATGCGTTTGTGTCTCAAAGTCTCAGATAATTTATTGGCTGACAAGTATTTTTCTACATCCTGTAAAAATAGCTAGTTGCCTTCCTGGAATTGGGGGATCTGTTAGCATGCTTAAACACAATATCAATTTGAGCATCTTATTTTCCCTAACAGTTTATTATTATTATTATAATTATTATTAGTAGTAGTAACAGTAGTAGTAGTATTAGTAGTAGTAGTAGCATTAGTAGTAGTAGTAGTAGTAGTAGTAGTTGTTGTTGTTGTTGTTGTTATAGAATTAGTCGTGTTTGGGGGCTTTGGAATAGTTATGATGAAGTTGATATAAAATGATGATTAGAGAAAGAATGGAAACTCTCAAGACCTCAGTTCTAGTAAAAGCGTTTAGTATACTTAATACGTCATTAAGACCTGAGGAGACTTGCTAACTCTTAGAACTGATCAGAAAATTTACAAGGTCTGACCTTAAAATATTAGAAACATGTCAGAAAATAAACAAGGAATCTAAACGAAATGCTAATACAATATCAGTCACACCGAGTATTGGCAAATTAGAACAGTCTAAACGAAATGAACTGCAAACAAATAAAAATAGAAACAGCACACACGCAAATAGCAGTGAGCAAACACTAACACACGAACAAGAACTGAATTTAGAAAATTTATAGAGAATTATGGATGGAAAAAGACTATTTTAATATTACTAAGAAACTGACTGGAAAACAGTCACAACGGAAACGGAAAAAATTATGAAGTATTAACATATATCACTACGAAACGCATCACTGAATTATACGAAGTAATCTAAGCAGGTGTAAAATTAGTTTGTGAAAAAATCAAGGTTCCCTTAAAGAACACGAATAGAAAATCAAAACCTGGAAGGAAAATTAGAGTTGAAACAAAGATAAGAAATCTACGACATTAGGCTAAAATGATAAAACAAAGAAGAACGCTGAAACTTGTTGGGACAAAAAGCTAAAAGCAATACGAGAAAAACAATGATAAGACAACTCGAGGAAATATACCTGAAAGTACAGGAAAAATAAGGAATATTAAGAAGATATCGATAAAGGTTAAAGCAATACAGACAAAACGGGACATTCCGAAACAACGAAAGAAAATTCTAAAACAAGTATGGTGAGATGGCACGAAAATATAACAACAACCGGTTGCAAGAGAAACTAAACAATTGTTGAAGTGAAATATGTCAGCCAAGAAAACAGAAAAAAAACTGGATAAGCTACATAGGAAAAGTTTTAAAAAGAACTGGAAGAATGACTCAAACACTAAAAAATATCAAATTGGAAAACACCAGGAATATAAGTATTCTGGTTCAAAAAGTTCACGTCAATCCATGACAAACTAGCACTTGAAACGAGCAGATGACAACAAGAAGCTGACATACCCGATAGGATAACCAAACGAAAGACGATATTGACCAAAAGCAACTATAGATCCATAACATTCCTACCTATCACGTGGAAAATACTAACTGCTCCAATGACGGAAAGATTTACGTCTCGTTATCAAGCCGAGGATTGTTCCCTGAGGAACAGAAATAATGTGGCAAGTGGATTGGAGGCACAATAATGTATGTTGCGTTTGTCTTATTCACTTTCTAGGGGTTCCACGGGGAATTGTGCAAGAAGTTTAGATTTGACAAAGCGAACAAATGATATATGCACAACCTAGAAACTGTTTTGGAAATTAAGACACATAGACCCCGCTGGGATTTTGAGATACAAACGGATCACCTAATTTCAGCCAGACAACCAGACCTAGCCATAGTAAAAAAAAAAAAAAAAAAAAAAAAGAACCTGCGGAATAAAGGATTTTAACGTACTGGCAGACCACCGAGAACAAATAAAAGAAAGTGAAAAGTGATTTAAATACGTCGTCATTGACCGAGAACAATAAAAGAATAAACAATGGATCATAAAGGTGACAGTGATTCCAGTTCTAACTGATGTGGGTCGTTTTTATTTTGTTTAAAACACAGGTAATATATTTTATTTGCATCCACACAGAAGTTAATACATCTTGCTACCTGATTAGCCAATGCGTAAAAGTTTTGTTTGGGTGGTCGTATTTGTGAGAAATGCCTGGTCATCTGTGAAGTCTGTCTCTGTCATACTTTTTGCGGGTTTTTATCTGCTTCTTGCTTTTCCAATGTAAAACCAGCTTCTCTTATTAGAACTATAGATTTTCTTAGTATCTAATTGGGTGGAGTAAAGAAAAATGCTATTAATGAATTCCCTTGCAAGACTCCAACGACAATGTCGAAGAAGTCTGTGTCTCCACCAGATGAGTGAACTATTGCTTTTGTGTAATTTTAAAGCGTTATTAAACAGCTTTAAGGTCTTTAATCTGCCCTTGTTTGCTGTCTATTGGGCAATTTCTTGAAAACGTTTGTCAGTGAATTCAGTAGGGTTTCCTGAAATGTTCTTTCTACCAGTGAATTTTTTTCTCATTTTTTAGCAGCTTTTAGTTTTGGCTCTCGAGGTGCTCTTTATTCCGCTTAGTTCATTTTCTCTCTGCCATGCTATTCGTGATTCTGTTTTTTTTTTGTTTTTTTTTTACCAAATTTCTAATTCTATCGATTTGACTTAAATTTATTCTTATCGGTCATCTTGGTGTGTGTCTGTTCTTTCTGAACTTTCTAATGTTTTGGGAATTTGCTGGGTTCCTTTAATTACGTCAGAACGCTTTTTCTTTTTTTACATTATCTCATTTTTTCTGGAATTTGTTGGGTTCCTTTAATTGCGTAAAACACTCTTTTTTCATTATCTTATTTTTTTTCTTAACTTTTAAAAACCTCAATGGAACTTTTCATTTTTCTTTTGATTTGGTTGATATACACTGTGATACTTCTTCCATATGGCCAGTAAGAGATTTTTTTTTTACTTAACCATCGGGGTCTGTCTCTCTGATATTTTCTAAAGAGTATGACATTTTGTTTTTTTAAAGTTACCATATATTTATTTCTAATATCTCTTTTGGTTTGTAAGGACCAACTGTCAGCCGTAGTTTTAACGTTTTTTTTAATATCTGAGTAAACTCAGGTAAATCTTTGCTATGATCCTAACATACTCCTTGAAAAGTGGAGTTGGTCACAGAGTTCAAAACTCTGCTTATCCACTTCTAATTTATGAATTAATAATCTTACTGCTCTTTAGCGTTTATTGAGTCGGCGCATGTCCATACTTTTCCTTTTTATTTTAACGATTCTTTTGGCATGAAAGAATTTTCTCAAGGAAAAAAATCTACAATATATTCGCCTAATTTGTTTGACATGTTGTGTAAGCAAAATTTATTTCTTTTATCTTTGCAGTTTTGGGCATTCATGTCTGCACTGAATATTTGAATTAGACAAAAAAGGCGCTTAAAATTTGACTGTATTTTCTGATAAGCGCGGATCCTCTTATTCTGGTTAAATAATCAGACATAGTGTTAATTAACAAGAACAAAAGCTTGTCTTCTCGTTGATTTTGCTGTTCCAGAAAACAAAACAGTGAAAATGAAAAAAGAACTAGCAAAAATGTGGACAAATAATTGTTATTTGTCTGAATACATAAACAAATACGGAATATGATGGTAATGGTGATAATTATTGTAACTGGTGCACTTAGAAGGGCCCCTAAAAGCTTGAAAAAAAGATTGCAAGAATTGGAAATCAGAAGAAGAATCGAGACAATTCAGTTCGGCTAGAATTCTGAGATAAATCCAGGAGACCCGAGAAGACCTGTTATAATTCAGACTCCAGTAAAAATAATACTCGCATATATTGACTAAATACAACTACTAATGATATTAATACTTTTACTAATACAACTAATCATGATGTTTGACTGATAGTGCCTTACATGTTCATTTAGTATTTGTTATTGCCAATTACTCGTGTGGACTATTTTCAACTTTAAAGCATAGAATTATGATTCAAATGCAAGTCAGGATATGAATTATTTTTGTATATAATTGAGAATATATTTGTTCTTAGGGAAGGTAAAAAAGACACGTTAAATTGAGCTATATTCGCAGTAATATAGATACGGAAATCTGTCCTTTCAAATATAGAAATGTATTTATATATCTATCTATCTATCTATCTATCTATCTATATATATATATATATATATATATATATATATATATATAAAATAAGACATTTTGATTTTAAACCCGTTGTTTGGCAATAGAAACAATTTTTCCCCGCAACCCTTGTCCGCACTATCTAAACGAACATGATTCTTTTGGCAGAAGCAGTGGTTTTTTAACGTCTTATTCAAAATGAATTTGGCCTAAATGCTTGATCAGGATAGAATCGTCTAGACAAGAAGTAAAAGTATATTCCTAAATGTCATGCCTAATCCTAATAAATAATAAATTATTTGGCCAGGTAGATTTAAAAGATTGTTCTTCTTGTTGCCCATTTAAAGCAACAGCCTCAAATGATGCTATGCTTTCCTTTCAATTTTTAAAATCACTCATCTTTAGTTGTTGCCAGCTTTACTAAAAGTAATGTATGTTTGCCAAATTTATATTACTATTTACAGCAAAATGTATCAAGATCGCATCTCTAGAATTCAGAATATCTCATTTTTAAACACTCATTTTCTACCTATAGACCCAATTGAAATTTTATTAAATATTGTAGGGTTTTTCTTTCATAGAGATAGTCCCGATTAGTGAAGATAGTGTTTTTCTGAGTAGGTTTCTGGTAAATATGTGAATGATCAATGTATTTTATGGAGGTGCCCGTGGTGTAATGGTTATCGTCGCAGGATATGGACACGGCGACACGAGTTCAAATCCTGGACGAGACTGATTGCATTTCACATAGCACTTTCCCTTGGGAAAGGTATGAATCCAATTATTCTCCCTCCAGCTATGGGTAAGTAGCAGGACAGACTAGGTTCTTCAGCCTTGGTGAGGCAACTAGTCTAGGAGAAGGAAAACTCTGAATTCAAACCTGTTAAACTCCGCTTAAAAATTGACCTTGTGTCATATCCTGCCCGAGCGGAGGGGTAAGGTAAATAGGATCAATGTATTCCAGAAGGATTGAGAGAAATGATTTATCAACTAACCCGAGTTTCAACTGATAAAATGCATATATTTGAAATGTATAATTGACTTAGAATATTTTTATGTTCATGGGCGGTTAAATACATAAATAATTTCCCTTTCTCTCCCTCTCTCTTACTCTCTCTCTCTCTTTCTCTCTCTCTCTCTCTCTCCATATATATATATATATATAGTGTATCACAAAAGTGAGTACACCCCTCACATTTCTGCAGATATTTTAGTATATCTCTTCATTGGACAATACTAACAAAATGATATTTTGACACAATGAAAAGTAGTCTGTGTGCAGCTTATATAATAGAGTTAATTTATTTTCCCATCAAAATTAATCAAAATATAGCCATTAAAAGCTAAACCGCTGCCAACAAAGTGATTACACCCCTTAGGGAAAGTTGTCAATATTAACATGCACCATGTCAACTGTTAGTATTTTGTGTGGCCACCCTCATTATCCAGAACTGCCTTTAATCTCCTGGACATCGAGTTTACCAGAGCTTTACAGGTAGCCACTGGAATGCTCTTCCACTCCTACGTGATGACGTCGCGGAGTTGGCGGATATTTGAGACTTTGCGCACCTCCACCTTCTGCTTGAGGATCCCCCAAAGATATTCTATTGGGTTCAAGTCTGGAGACATGCTTGGCCAGTCCATTACCTTTACCCTCAGCCTCTTTAGTAAAACAGTGGTCGTCTTGGAGGTGTATTTGGGGTTATTGTCATGCTAGAACACTGCCCTGCAACCCAGTTTCTGGAGGGAGGGGATCATGCTCTGCTGCAGTATTTTGCCGTACATGTTGTAGTTCATGTTTCCCTCGATGAAATGTAACTCTCCAACACCTGCAGAACTCATGCAGCCCCAGACCATGACATTCCCACCACCATGCTTGACTGTAAGCATGGCACACTTATCTTTGTACTCCTCAACTGGTCGCTGCTAAACATGCTTGAAGCCATTGGAACCAAACAGATTTCAATTAGTCAGAAAATTAATTCAGCGATTTGTATTCAAATGAAAACCTTGGACTGTAGTATTCAATTTGTTGTAATTTTATAACAACAGGTATGAGTTCATTCCTCAAACTTTATACAAATAAAATCACAGGGCATTTGGAGTAACTAGCTTTAGGTTTTTAAAGTAGTACAGGGCCATACATAAATAAACAAATGAAGCTGACCAACTTCATGTGGTAAAAACTAGGACTTAAGGCGTATACTCGTGTAATGAACACCAATTTAAAACCGATTTTTAACCTAAAAGCAAGTGGCAAATTGTTACATGAGATTTATTTTTGAAACATCAAAAGCTACGTTATTTCTTTCTCTAACCTTGTGTACTATTGTTATTCTAAAGAGACTTTGAACACCGTTGAGACCTCCGAGGTAACAATTTGATAAATGCAACACTCTGTTAAACATACACCAAAGGTTTATTCACAACTAGGTTGCAAGTAACCGCCGGGAGAAAGAAAGGGAGTATTAAAACATGAAACGAGCGTCAACAATTCTAAAATGAGCAATATATCTTAGTGAGAAAAAGATGAACTGATACACACCTTGATTTTTTTCATGGTTTTAACTTGATTGTATGCTGAGACACCTAGTCTAAATCCCACCTTTTTGGAAGCCTCCCCCGCCCACAAATTAGGTCTTGTAAACTTTCGTCGCTTACATTTTCATGGCTGGTGTTCTACTGATATCTTCACCTTATCGCGTCCTGCCGTCAACCCCCGAAAGGACGAAAAGAGTCCTCTTACTTCCGCCTGTCGTCTCAGGAGCAGAACCATATCCATTTCCACTCGCTCTGTGAATCAGCACAAGATTTTTGACCTCCAGTCTTCCTCAGCTATTTTCATCCTTGTTATTCAGCGCATACAGTATTATTTATTTATTTCTTCATTTGTTTATCTTTCATTCAATTCCCCGAATAGCCGTTCAACTACGTTACACTTGCCGTATCTTGGATCCAAAATGTCCCTGTAGAGCCCATATCTAAAATGAAGCTATTTGTTTACATATTAAACAAATTACGTAAAAACATCATTATCTTGAGTAAAAACATTATTATTCAACTGAGTTTTGTTTAGAACTTTCGAAAAAATCTTGTGTGATTTTGTTTATGAAAGCAGATGGTAAATAATGTCTCTTTAGCGAAATCAATAAATTACATACAAACTTATCATAGATATTGTACATTAGTGCAAGACTTTAGTACATTTAGAATAATCAAGTGAACATGAGAGGCTACTTTTAGGTCTGTACTACATTGTTTATTTACGGTATTGCATTTATTTTGAAAACATTACATTAGTTTTGAAAGTATAAATAAGTGTCTAATGCTGTCACTTTATGTCACTGTATCTTAAAGAAATAAATAATCGGCTAGCATAACAAAAAGTTATGGATCATTCATTAGCCGAGTATATATGGTCAAAGCAGTTCCATTTCTTTGTAATAAGAACATTTTATCCACACTCCTAAGGTACATAAGTTAAAGCAATTGACCAGTTTTTACCCGATTTATCACAAGCATATTTCCTTATTTATTTTGGTCTTAGAGATTTTTGACGATCCTGATGCAGAGACATTCGGTTCTCACGTGTTTCGTCCCCCTCTTTGCTTCCGGTTGAATAATAATTTGATTGACAATATTCGTCTGCTAGTGCTGGCAAATCTGGGTGTTGGAAGTGGGTCTGGGGAATATTGTTGAAGAATTTTACTTGATAGATAACAGAAGATTCCAGGATGTTGGTTCAGGTTTGTCTTTTCCAAAACAAAAACGGGAATTTCACTATTAGACTTGGAATCAAAAGACTCTCAGCAGTTCCAAACTTGTCTGCATTTGTGAATGGGAGTCAACCATCTTTGCATTATGATTACACGTGAATTGACCGAAGGGGAAAAGAAGATTGAATAGAACATTTATAAATGAAAGTAACACGACAAAGACTTTTGAAATTATAGGTGTTAATTCATATATATAAATATATATATATATATATATATATATATATATATATATATATATATATATATATATATATATATATATATATATATATATATAAACGTGATGAAATAAAAGGTGTGTCTCTGATGTTTGGTAAATGTCAGTTTCTCAGATATGCGATCAACAGATTAATATATATATATATATATATATATATATATATATGTGTGTGTGTGTGTGTGTGTGTTTGTATATATATATATATATATATATATATATATATATATATATATATATATATAAGCCAAGTTTTATTAAACGTAAAAGACATGAGAGGTGGAATAAGGATTACAGATATACAAGTCTTCACACATACCCAAACACACACACACGTGCGCATTCTCACACACACAGTCATGCTTAGAGACACCCATTAACCCCGCTCAGACAAACACAAAGAACTATATATATATATATATATATATATATATATATATATATATATATATATATATATATATATATATATACATATATATATATATACATATATATATATAGTAAGTATAAAACGTTTTCGGGATTATAGTGGCGCATCTGCCGAACTAATGATCCGTCTATTTGATATGTACTATACGTGTGACCGTTATTATCACTATAGATTTATATATATATATATATATATATATATATATATATATATATATATGTGTGTGTGTGTGTGTGTGTGTGTGTGTGTGTGTGTGTGTGTGTGTGTGTGTGTGTGTGTGTGTTTATCCGCCAGGTAATAATTAGCTATCGAATTGTATCTACAACAAATAACAATACTTCGCCGAATTATAAAAGCAGAAATAATATCTTATGCTGTTTATTCAACAGCCTTCAATAAGGTGTCTGTGCCTAGAGGACGACCACTATAAGCTTTGAGCATCAACGAAAACTTTGACATCTTTCGTTCTTTTTCCTCGCCTTTTTCTCTCTTATTTCTTGAAACAGATTGCGACAAAATGACCAATGAGACATCTTAAATAGCAGAACTCTAAGTACCCTTTCTACGAAGATATGTCAAGACGTTTCTTCGTATACTTTTCAAACACTTCCGTACTTATGTTCATACAAAATTCCTAAAAAGCCAGTGTTTCTAACAATACACAGATCAGAAATAGTGTTGCTAATATAAAATTAGTAATCGTATTCAATGAGACAATCTCCTGATTTAAATATCAGTATTTCATGCAATTAAACCTTTATAATTTACTTGATGGTTTCTTGGTTTCTTTGTTTAATGGCATATCAACTCTTTTTAGGTTATTTAATGCCAAACCCATTCTCCTTGAAGAACAGTAGTGGTACTATTTAACCCATAGCTGGGAGGATAAGGGGGTTCATACCTTTCCAAAGGGTATTTGCTCGAAAGTGAACGTAATAGCGCGACTAGCGTACGAACTCGCGTACTACGAATTCCGCAGTCCATCGCTTTAACCATTACACCACGAGGACACCCCCTAATTTACTTGAGAATAAGACAATGAAGTGTTTTTATTTCACTATCAGGGAAAAATTGAACTAAATACGACTGTATGAAAATATACAAACATAAAAAAAACAACCCCACAAAAAAAATCTTTCAGAGGATGATTTTATTTATATTTTGAATTATTTGTCAACGTTAAATGATTCAGTTTTTAAACCTTAGTCAGGGCGACTGAATTTTCAAATGGAATGAATGATGAGAAGGTTTTACACATTCTATTTCCGTTCGGAGCGTTCAGTTTCAAATTAATGTAATGTAATCAGTGTTCAAAAATTCATTTAAAAACATTACGAGTCTTCTTCAAAATATCACATCGGATCTATCTATTTAATTTCACGTACATATTACTTTGTTCTTTTCTACCCATTTCCAAAAGCCCATAACATCTCCCTCCGTCTCTCTCAATGAGATTCTTCTTTCTATCGCTCACAGTCTGTTTGATCTATCTATCTATCCATCTATCTATCTAAGTATATATAAACAATGAAAGTAGAGTAAGTATTTTGTATCTTTTTATCGCCAATCTGACCAAATAAAATGACAAATTTAAAGAACTGGTATTCTGTTTGATAGTGTTTTGATTGGAAAGGATAAATGATTCAACATTGTGTCGTCGTTTTTTATTATGTATGTATAGAAAAACTTTACACCCTTTAAAATCAAAGTTGTGCTTAATTACTCGGTTATCAATGGCCAAGCCATAGTTTATGTTTCTCTTTTTCATATCTCAAACGTTTTTTTTTTCAGATTTCGAAAAAATATTTTTGTAATTATTGGAGAATTTGTAATACCGGCTCTAACTATTTCCGTTCGTATAGATGATATATCTTATATGTATATATGATATATTACATGTGAATCCACGCAATATGACAGGATGAAAAATAATGGACTCTTATCTTTCCTTTGTATTACGTGAATTGTACACACTAACGAGCTGGACTTGAGTTCGTGAAGCCGAGTCTACTTCCAACGATGATAATTGTTTCACCACGAACACCTCAGAATATATATATATATATATATATATGTGTGTGTGTGTGTGTGTGTGTGTGTGTGTGTGTGTGTGTGTGATATTACAACAGTGTATGGTTGTTACTATCACATATTGTGGGTTTATGGCTGATCAAATGCGGTTGATGTTCAGAGTGCTCAATAACTGTGATAGTGCTACTTATAATATAATAATAAATAAGTGTATATTATCTATATATCTAACAGAATGGATGCTTATCTGTGACCACTAGTTTCATGTCGTCTTTATACAACAATCATCAGGCAGGACAAGAAGATTTCGGAGAAATCGAAAAAATCAAAAAAGTAGACTAAAAAACTGTTTACGTTAGAATTGCATAAAACACTTAGTGTGTGTGTGGGGGGGGTACGTCTTAATAAAGTATATTTACCAAATTTTTTACATACGTACAATCACAGATTATTATAACGTATACGTAATATTACATTAACACGATATAGACTACTAATATAAATTATTATAACGTACATTTTTTTCATCATACAACGTATGAAAGCACGTGTGATATGCTGCCCTCATCAGCCACCAACCATGGGTGATAACACAGTTTTGGTAGCTCAAGGCAGTATTTCCACTCCTGGTGATACCAAGCAGCTTTTGCTACCGGAAATAGTATTTAAAAGAATTATGGAAATATTTCGAATTTGCTGGTTTCGTGTTCTCCACTGAACAAATTCATGTGTCCTTTTGATATCTTTAGTCTCTTCACTTGCGTTCCCATCTTGGAAATGTTTCAATAAATGTGCAGATAGGTTTATACCAGAGTTATTTGGCCCAACCTGATATTCCAGAATTAATGAAATTCACTATTACATCAGTTGAATTTAGTTTTGATAACATCATATATTGACAGGTGGATGGAATTTTGATGGGCTCTGTTTTGTGTCCTACTATGGCTCGTATTTTCGTGGCTTTCTATGAGGTTGATTTGCTCTCCAAATATATGGCACCTGAAATGTACTTTTGTTATGTCGATGACACTTTTTGTGCTTTGGGGAGTGAGACCGAGGCTAGCGAATTTTTCTCACGTTTGAATAACATGCACCTTGCCCTTAGATTTACTCTTGAGGAGAATAATTCTATTCTAACTTTTTTTGATGTATTGGTGTGTAAAGAGACTTCAATATTACTAACGACAGTATATCGTAAGCCTTCTTTTAGTGGCTTTTACATTCATTGGGATTCATTTTCTCCAAAAAGCGGAAGATTAATCTAATTAAGACCCTAACACACTGAGCATTAATGATATTTTCTGAGTCTAAGATGGACGATGAAGTCGATTTTATAACGAGGTGACTTTGTAACAATGGCTTCCCTGAAAACATTGTTCGATCTGTCATCAGGGATAACATTTCTGACTTCAGTCCAGAGGTGCCCTGTATATCTCAGGTTACCTTGGCTTCGTGATGTTAGAGATAGATTTGCTAACTTGATCTCTGCCCGTGTACATCAGAGCTATTTTTCTTCCTATCTGCGTGTGGTTTTCCGTAAGTTGGCTGTTTTATCATCTGGTCGAAAAGACGTTCTCACCTCCAACATAGTAGTTCTTTGATTTATTCTTGTAGATGTGTTTGCGGTTTGCAATATATCGGGAGAACCTATCAACGTCTGGATTCGAGAATTAAACAGCATGTACCCACAAAAATACGGCTGGAGAACTACTTTGCTGACCAAATAAACAACACATATGGGTCTTCCATTGCAGAACATATTATAAAAAACCGTAATCTTGCTCACCCTTTATTGCGGATTTGTTTACTATCCAAAGCAAGTCTCACTTGGACTATCATCTGAAGGTTCTGGAGACCATTCCTATTCTCACTCATAAACCAACTCTCTGTAAGCTGAGAGAATGTTTATTGGTTTTAAATTTGATTACTATCTGATTTACCATTCCCTTTTCTAGTCAACTTGCATTTTTTCTCCTCTACATTACACAGTGCCTGTCTCTTGTCCTTTCTTAATCGTGTCCTCGATTCAGCAGTGATCATTGAGGAGCGAAACAGGTTAGTTGATCAATTTTGTTTTTTAATGATTAAGATTGGTCTCTTTTTAAGTATAATAAATTTTTGTGCCCCTCGTTGGTTGGTTGGTTGGGTTTTATGGCATATCAAACTTTGTAGGTCATTCAACGCCAAATTCTGTCTATATATACATACATATTCAACCAAAGATTTCAAAACGAATAATAAGGTAGGTAGAATTTTCTATTTGCAGGATTTTATTTGTTTGCACAATATTACCACTCGTAAAACATTGCCATTATATATATATATATATATATATATATATAATATTTACCAAGAATCAGATAACAATAATAATGATAACAATAATACCATCGGCTACCGCTGATGGGAGTAACTCTCAAGGTGTAAAATGATAATAATTTTGGAATGCATAAAATTCTTAGTGAGTCTGAGATACAAAATGATCCCATAATCAAATCCAGGAAACTAATTCTTGTGATGAGTACCAAAAATAAAAGAGAGAGAGAGAGAATCTGCCCTATAGTGGATTTTTCCATCCCATCGGGCCACTGGGTGAAAATCATACAAAGCGGCAAGTACGTAGATTTGGCCAGACAACTGAGAAAGCTGTGGAAAATGAATGTGACCGTAATACCAACAATGATTGGCGAACTTGGAACAGTCCCCATCAGATTAAGAAGAGGTGTGGAACAGTTGGAAATCGATGGACGAGCCGAGATCATCAAAACTACAATATTAAGATCAACTAGAATACAGAGAAGATTCCAAGTAACCGGATGACACTTGCTGTTTTTTAAAGAACCTGAAATTTTTGAAAATTAGTAAAATAAGATAAGCGAACTGAAGTGTAAATAATTTCTCAACAAGCACGCCCGAAAAAGTCAGGTGATTGGAACTTAAAAAAAGCCGTTAATTATCTGGCGATAAATACAATTTTAAGAAAGGATTTGGGAGTAGTATATTCCAACTTTGAGTGAAGGCTGGATATTGTGGAATGCCCCAAAATGTGTTGTGTGTAAATGGCTAGTATCTATCATAAGTCACTCCACCCAGAATATGTGTTGGTTGTACGCTTAGGTCTCTTCTTTCTTGCAAAAGAATCAGGTCATATCTGTGACAGGAGTATAAATTTTAATCAACCCGTGATCTGTTGTAACCACAATACACAACCCATGAAAAATAACTAATCCAAATTTTAATTAACGGGAGACTCAGAAGATAGTTGTGAATATCACGATCGGCTGGTGCTTCCATGATCGTCAACATCGGGCAACCGGTTGGCATCCTGAGAATTTTCGCTGTTCTTGTACATAAAGACAAAAGCAATAAAGCATCTGAGAGACACCAAAGGAAAAAAAAAAGGTCTATAATATTGTCCTGCAATCTTGGATCATAAATTGTCTCATAATGTACAAAATATCCTACCAAAATTGTAAATTCATAATCATAGAAAACTGGAGGGTTGACTTTACAGAAGGAGGACAATCCCTAAGTAGAGTATGAATCCAAAGAAGCACCATCCAGGGAAACTTCCTTTCATCACTGATATTCACAATATCAACGATACTACTCTACTATGCACTTAGGATATGCATGGGGGAGGCGATTCCTTTCTCTATGTGATAATATAAAAGTATTTTCAAAAAATGAAAAAAGAACTAGAGGTCTTTTTTCAAGCAATAACAATATCCAACCGGTATATAGAAATTATTGGCCAAATGAGTTGAGTCTTCACCAATGGTCCGGGAGACCAGGGTTCTATCCCAGGTCGAGTCATAGCAAAGACTCAAAAAATGGTACTTGATGCTGCCTTGCTTAGCACTCAGCAGTATAAGGTAAGGATCAAGGGTAAAGTGGAGTAATACTGGGAAAGGAGTAGGGCCCTCCCTACACCTTGGTGTAGCAGCTATTGAAAAGGGAGCCTTCGGGTCATCTTCGATGAAGGTTGCCAACTTTACTTTCGGAATGGCATGATGGTTAGAGTGTTTGCCAATGGCCTCGGAGACCTGCATTCAATCCCAGGTCGAGTCATACCAAAGACTCAGAAGATAGTATTCGATGCCTCCTTGTTTAACACTCAGCATTATAAGGTACGGAGCAAGGGTGAAGTGGTGCAATCTAGGGAAAAAGTAGCGCCCTCCTCTATAACTTTGTGTAGTATCTATCAAAAAGGGAGCCTTCGGGTGACCCTTGACTTCAGTTGCCAACTTCTTATATAGGAATTGGAATGTACCATTAGAAAATTTGCCATTTTGATAATTTGTGAAAAAAGACAAACAGTAATATTCCCGCCTAGTCAAGTCATTTTGACGTTTCTTTACAAAAATCCATTAACCAGTTTACTTATATAGGTGTTCAGAAAGGAGGAGGGAGTAGTACATTCAGTTTGTGACGGAGAAATAAACCATAAAATTGTGACAATAAAATTAACTAATAATTAAAAATATTCCTTTTTTTTTGGTAGGAATTTCATATATTAAACCAAATGAAAAGTGTTATTTATTTTATAAATATTCCATTTCTCTAAAAAGTATTTGCGGGATGCACTGATTAAAAGTTAATTTATTTGTTTTTTAGAAATATAAAAAGTATCTGCTTAAAAATATCAATTTTTTGAGTTATCAATAAAGAAAGTTTTCAATTAATTTGTTACTTTTTACGTTCCTTGAATTATTTTCATGGTATTTTACTTCTCTCAACATTAAAAATTTCTTTTCACAATTAATACAACATTACTAAATTATTTTCGATAAAGCATTGACTCCAAATTTTGCTTATGAAATCTGAGTGATATTTAAACATGGCGAATCTTACAAAGAAGTGTTGCTTTTTGCACTTCCTAACGAAGAACTGTAAATAGTTCGACAAATTGATTGATATTCAATTAGAGAATCATCTCATTTAATCAGAAAACGACAAAAACTAAATCATGTATTTTTTAATTTATAAACATATTAAAGTATACGTACAATTTTAATGATTAATAGCATCTCTTTTCTGAGTAATAGGCAAAAAAAGAATAACAAAAAAAAATCTATAGATACATCCGGTACTGGTCCACTCACGGGTTAGCTATCCTGTTTTTTTACTATATTGTCATCTGAAAAAGCCTAAAAGATTTTATTATGTGTAAAATCATTTCTGAATATTATCTGTGTTTTAGAACCCAACCAATATCAATGCTCAGAAACCTATGCCGGAACAAAAAGAACTAATGTATACATAAAAGAAAAAAAAAACAATACATTCAAAATCAGATACACAAGATTAGTGACTTGGTTGAAGATAGACAATCTAGGATAGCATGACAGACGGTAAACAAAGTGAGCAGAAGGAAGATTACTGCGAGAGATAAACTCAAAGCTGCCAGTCAAGAAGAACGAATCCATCTGTGGAAATAAGATTTCGAGAATTACACGAAAAACCTCAGGCAGTTACGGACGAACCAATCATGAAAATTAGTAATCGAATATACATCAAACTAGGACAGTTTATATATGGAGAACTCTACTCAGTACTTAGAAAAATGAAAAATAGAAATGCAGTAGGGCTTGATGAAATATTCCCAGAAGTATGGAAGACAAGGGAATTCGACTACGATATTGTAACACCGTATAAATCCAGAACACAATAAAAGAGATTGACAAAAGTATTCATCCTCCCTTTCTGCAAGAAGGATGATCTTTAAGTAGCCAGGATCTACCGAAGTATAACCCTTACATCCATAGCGGCCAATATCTACAAATCTCTATTACGCAACCGCATGTAACCCAAAATTAAGAAAATACTTAGGAAAAAGCAAAATGGCTTTAAGAGAAATTTCTCCACGGCATCCAAATTTTGTCTATCCATTGAATTCTAGGCGTTTGTGCAAAAAAAAACAACAAAAAAACCTCGAGGCAACACTCTTATTCGTCTACTTCTCCAAGTCATTTGACTCCATACACAAAGGCAAGATGGAGCGAATATTTATTGCCTACGGTCTCCACAAAAAGCTGTCGCAGCAATAATGATGCTATAAAATAACACGAAAGTGAAAGTCAACTCACCAGATGCAGACACAGACTACTTCCACGTTATAGCAGGCTGGCTGCAAGGAGATACATTAGCCCCATATCTGTTTATTATCTGCTTACACTACGTGCTTAGAACGTCTAACAATTTAATGAAAGAAAACGGTTTCAAGCTGGCAAAGGAAAAAAAGCAGAAGACACCTCGCATAAACTATTACGGACGCGGACTACGCCGATGACACTACGCTTCTGGCAAATTCTCCCACCCAAGCCGAATCACTGCTGCATAGCTTGGAAAGAGCAGCAGGTGGCATAGGCCTCCATGTCAATGCAGACAAGACGGAATACATGTGCTTTAACTAAAGGGGCAACATCTCCACACTAAAGGGTGGTTCTCTGAAACTAGTGGATAAGTTCACCTACTTCAGAAGCAGCGTCTCATCAACCGAGAATGACATCAACACGTGATTAGGAAAGACATGGACAGCTATGGATAGACTATCGGTCATATGGAAGTCAGACCAGACCGATTAATAAAATGCAGTTTTTTTTTTTTCAAGCAGCGTTGGTAATAATACTTATATATGAAGGCACCACGCGAACGCTATATTGAACATGTCCTGGGGGCAATAATCTACAAAGCAGTAGCGGTACGTCCACCTCCCACCCTTCATGAAAACTATCCAAATTAGATGAACCAGACACTGCTGAAGAAGTAAGGACGATCTTATAAGCAATGTACTCCTGAAGAACCCTTCAAACAGAGAGCAGATGCTGGCTGACCAGCTACAACCTATAAACTGTAACTCTGTGCCGATAGAGAATGTAGCCGGAAAGACCTCCCGGAAAAGATGGACGAAAGAGACAGGTGGCAAGAGTGGATCAGGAAGATCCGTACTGGCAGCGCGACATGACATAAGTGTTGATACGAACGCTGCTAGGAAAAAAAACTGCATTTTATTTTATCGGTGTGGTCTGACTTCCATATGGCCAATAGCTATCTCTAGCTGTCCATGCCTTTGCCAGTCGCGTGTTGATGTCATTCTCGGTTGATGAGGCGCTGTTTCTGAAGTAGGTGATGAGAATATATATATATATATATATATATATATATATATATATATAGTTTTTTAGTATGTATTTACCCAACTCCTTCCCCATAGGCAGGAAAAGATACCAGATCATTTTTAACGGAATATAGCTGGTTTAAATCCAGAGTTTACATTCGCCTCGACTGTTTACTGTACCAAGACTAACATTTGAGTACGCTATACTCTTTGCCCATTAGTGGATGAAAAAGAGATGAAAGCATGCCTTTTCCAATATCATTAGAGTAGTGAAACGCAATCAACCATATCTAGTAATTGAATGTCGTCTGCTGAGTAAAGTTTCGTCGACGAAACCGTCATGCCACCGGGGCTCTAGAGTTTATGTGTGGTTAATCTATACGAAGGTCATTAATGTGTTCTTATATGCACAGATATTTTAAGAAGTGTATATGCCGATACCAAATCTATCAGAAAATGTTGCTTTTATGTGTTAATTATTTTTCCGCTCCGAATGAACCGAAACTCCCAATCGAGAATGTTGCCCAGTTGGCTGGGGCTGTGGAATACTCCGACTGCTTCTCTGAAGAAGGGTGTGATTCCCACAGAGAATACCCTTGGAATGACTCTAAGCGTATCCGTTGGTGACGTTCCAGTTATATCGGAGCTTTGTGGAATGCGTGTACCCCTATGCGTCAAAGAGAAGTAAACTTATGTCAAACTGAATTGTTTGAAATAGTACAATTTTTGACATTAGAACAGTGTTCTTATGCTAAACTGAATTTTTTGAAGTAGAACTGTTTTTAAGATTGACCCTTATGTGAAACTAAATTATTTTATATGGAACTTTTTTTATATTGAAACTGTGGACTTATACTAAACTGAATTGTTTGAAATAGAACATTTTTGACATTTAATGGTGTATAAACATAAACTATATATATACTAAATTTAATTATTTGAAACAGAACTGTTTATATGTATAAAAATAGATTTAGCATTTAACAATCTACATTGGTTGATGTGCCATAAAACTAAACCAAGCCAAACCTTCAAGAATATGAAAAATGTAAATTATTTAGCCAAGTAAAGCTGTTTTAAATTCAGTTTTTCTTCCTCGACAGATTACCTAACCAATACTAAAGAACTCAGTCATTTCTACAATTCATCCAGTTTGGAAGAAAACAGGTGGTTTTATGCCTCTCCGGAATGAATAAACGCGTAATTGAATAGTCTCAACCAAGAGTTGAAATTGAACCACTGACTCGATAAACCCCAGCTATAACAGGTATTCTTTCCATGCCACCTCTCCAAACATAATCAGCGAAAAATGACCGGTGATGTGTAATAAATTTATATCTAAAATCAACTGATTATATATATATATATATATATATATATATATATATATATATATATATAGTTTTTGTAACTCTGAGTTTCATGCTTTATGCTTTTATAAGACACGACCATGTAATATATATATATATATATATATATATATATGTGTGTGTGTGTTTGTGTGTTTATAAACGCCCCTTCATTGCTATTGAGCGCTATTTATTAATACTGCAATATTGATCCTCTATTAACCCATCACGAGAACTCGTGAGAACCATATATCTCTACAATATATATATATATATATATATATATATATATATATATATATGACACTTTTTTGTTCTAATAAATCGTTAGAAAAACTACCTTACGATTTTAAAAAAATAAAAACAAACTATTTCCCGCTTAGATATATTCATTACATATTTTATTTCAAGATTTGATTTATCGGCAACTAAAATTTTCATGGAGTAGATTCATGACATTTTGTATCAATTCTTAATTATTTTGAAAATATTACATAGAATTTGACTCGATTATTCATCTATATTGCGCCAGAAATACTTATGAATAAGAAGACCGGCCGTTGGATAGATCATACTTATAGTACAGCTCAAAAAATCTCACACTTTTCTTAATAGTCCGAAAATGTTTTGATGGTTACGTACAAAAGAAATCTACTGATTTAGCAGACTAGCTATTTATTATTTCACTTTTCTTTTTCGCATTGCAAACATGAATCTATACATCCGCACACATATAATAGAGGTATAATCCGAATAAATCTTTCCAAATCAAATATATAACACGATTTCAAGGTACATATGCTAGCGTAAAGACAAAAAATACGAAGGAAACGGGACATTATTACGGAAAGCAATTTAACAGAATGTTTGACAACATGAAATTTATTCCAAGAACCAGAAGTCCAAATTTATAGATTCTCCCCAAAAATATATTAAATTTAATTACAAAGAAAACAGAAGTGCTGTCTAGATGTCGCCATTATGTTAACTATAAGTCATCTAAAGGCAGATTAAACTTTTGGTAATGTTATCTAGTAATGGTACAATAGATGTTTAATAATTGCAGAGAGTAACGTAAATTAAATTACCGACAATCATCTACCAAAATTAACTAGGGGATTAAAAGATTTTGAATTTAAAATTTCTGAGTTGGTTGTTATTTTCGTTATTAATATTTAACCTACTTTTTAAAAAGAATATCTTAACGTCTTATATCTTCAATGAACAAAGATAAAATTTTACAAAATGTTGTATATATATATATATATATATATATATATATATATATATATATTAAAGAGTGTATATATAGGTGCTAAGTTGTTATTCAAACTAGTTTTATTAAAGACTACCGAACATTGTTTATTTCTTTTTAATTGTAATTTCTCAAGTCTTCTTGTTTTTCTTGTGTCGGGATCTAGGTGGTAAACGAATTGTCCTATATCTGTAGCCCAAGCACTTTTGACCCTACTTTTGGTCATCATCAGGGGTCGTGTGCTTTAGTTAACAGTTTGAGCTTTTTTTGTTTAATTATTTGTTGTGACTTTTTTTTTTTTTTTTTTTTTTTTGAAGTTGTCGGTTGAAACGTTTTTAGCGTTTTGTTTTAAAACGTTTGTTTGGAAAGGTTTTCGAATAGAGTTAATGATTTTACACTGATTGAAAATATATAATATGTTAGTGCCTGTGTTAAATGTAATTTTATTTGTCTTATTTTTTAAATGCTTCTAAGATTTGTAATCGTTTTTTATTATTTTTGTTTTTATATATAATTATTGCATTATCTCTGAGAAATTTTCATTCGGGAAATATAATTTGGTTAGTGCTATTATTGTGTTTTATAAGTAAATGTAGTTTTATAGCACTATTATCAGAGAATTGATAAGTGAGACGACGAAATAGCGTTGTGGTTGTATAGCCAATGTAAATATTATTTTTGTTTTTCGGGAGGCACTCTTGACATGCTAAGTAAATTTATGAAATTTATAAAGTCATTTTTAATCCATTGTCTGTGTTTCGGTTTATCCACTTTCCCACAAATATTTTTACACACGCATATATATATATATATATATATATATATATATAAGCATGTTTAATTAGACAATAAAGACACATCTTGTCTATGTAATCTTATTAAGATACTTTCAAGTTTCCTGATAAGTGTCATGGTTTCATGTTGGAATTGTTTGATTAATTTGCCAAAATTGTCTCGCGCGCTTTCGGACTTTTCATAGGCCAATTCAGGGGTTGCTTGCATTTATGGAGAGTGTTTTTTAAATACTTTGTCTCCAAAGAAAATAATACATATGTGGGTCTTACAACTACAACTAAGACGGCTTAATGATTCTATCTCCATTGCCTTACATCTTAAAACTTATTCTATTCCCAAATCCAAATTTTGGAAAATGCTAGTTGAAAATACTACTATAAGAGCACACGAAATTAAGCTACGACTACAAATCCTTGAAGCCCTACATATAAGAACAAAAAGAACACGTAAAATCAATAGAATTAATTTTGAAAAATAGCGACAAAGTTTTCAAATGTATTTAGTTTTTAATCTTTTTTTTTTAAATATTCAACATTTTATGATAATATTCTAATTCCTTTAATCATCATCATCATCATCATGTCACACCGCTAGCACAGATATCCCTGACCCTCTCTCGCCACTTTTGCCTATTGTTCATCGCCTCTGGCTACATCCCCTATGCTCGCATAACTGCTGTATGTATATTCGAGCTGCTCGGCCATACGTGGGGGTCCATAGGAGTACATCACTTATGAGTTCGTCCCTGCTTCTCCAGCGGTGTCCTGCATGTCTGGTTCGTCTAGCGTGGATATTTTTCGTGATGGGAGTCAGGGGGCCGTATAGTTGGTGCCTTGTGGAGTGTTGCCGCCTGGACTTGTTCAATATTGCTCGCAACATTCTAGTGTAATTGCCGTCTAGCTTCTTCTCCAGCCGTTTTGTTAGCATCCATACAACAGTATCTACACGACCACTGCCTGGAAGAAACTGCATTTCCTTTTATCGGTCAGGTCTGATTTCCATATGATCGATAGCTTATCTATAGCTGTCCGTGCTTTCGTTAGCCGCGTGTCGAAGTCTTTTTCGGTTGATGAGACACTGTTTCTTAGGTAGGTTAATTTGTCAACCAGTTTCAGAGAGGTTCTTTCTAATGTGGAAATTTCGCCTGTTTGATTAAAGCACATATATTCAGTTTTGTGCATTGACATGGAGGCGTTCTATTTTTTAAAAATTCACCAGCAGTTCAGAATTATCCAACTATTCATTTACGTAATTTTGTAATGTTATAAAAAAAACACCTAAAAAGCTATTTCAAAAACTCTTTAAAAACATTCTTTATGCATGCAAACAACCCCTGATGATTGCCTATGGAAGGTCCAAAAGTACTTGGAAAAATTTTGGTATATTCATCCACCAATTCTAACCTGAATCCAAGAAACTTATCAGGAAATTAGAAATTAACTTAATAAGATTATATGTGTCTTGATTATTTAATCAAACATGCTTGAATGAATAGCTGCTGCCCAAGTTCACACACACACACACACACACACACACACACAAACACACACACACACACAAACACATATATATATATAGATATATATATAGTTTTTTTATTTTATTTTAGTGGCATATAAACCTTCATGGATTATTGAATACTAAGCTGTCCGCGTTGGAGAACAGAACTGATACAATTTAACGTATATCCTCTGCGAATTGGGAGTTTATTCTTTTCTCAATCGTCCGAAGGAAACCGAAGAGCGAAATTAGCTTTAAAACTCGCTTATTTCAAAGGCTTTTTACCCAATGCACCGCGTGAATTCCTGCATATATATATATATATATATATATATATATATATATATATATATATGTGTGTGTGTGTGTGTGTGTGTGTGTGTGTCTGTGTGAGTAAATTTCATTAAACTTAATAGACATTTTATGTCTACATATTTTCTTGAGCACTCTGGTATCTGGTAAGGTATAAAATGTAAACAAACGAACGCTATTACTTAATGCCTTATGATTCTCTGGCTGATGTAGTACGCTTGTTGGCAGTGTAGTCTAATACCAAGTCTAACGTACAGTTAGGCGGGTTTCGGTCCCAGCTTCAAGTATCCTACGTGTCTTGACACACTTAAGAGTTGTGATACAACGAATCAGTCTGTACGTGGATGACAATATATATATATATATATATATATATATATATATATATATATATATATATTGATCGAGAGAATAAATGGAGAGAAAAGGTAAGAATGGAAAAAAACAGACTGATACATCGGAAAGGCGACTTATAAACACATATTATCATTCGTAGTTGATGTAAATGACATTCAAGAGCCGTAATAATTAGTAACTGGATCACTTTATTCATTCACAAATATACAGTCACGTGTGTATATGTAACGAATGCATGTAAGGATATTCATATTTTCACGTATTTTCATATATGCCTACATACATTCTCATCATTACTCAGTGCCAAATTTCTTTTTGACGTCTCAACTACAAAGACCAGATTTTATAGCTTCGCAAATTAAAAGAAAATCCTCAGAGCAAGTAACTACTTTACCAGACCCCACAAGCATGTAATCAAAATCAGAGGTAAGAAGAAGAAGAAGAAGAAGAAGAAGAAGAAGAAGAAGAAGAAGAAGAAGTAAAAAAAATATCTACATTTACTCTTACCTTCATGTATAATAATCCTCTTGTTTTGTTTCTGTTTCATCTTTTTAATTAATTTTAAGCATTTTCATTTGATTTCGTTTATGCTGTTGGCATTTAACGAGGCAAATGATCGATATAAAACAGTTTTGGTGTTTTGATCTTCGGTTACTATCCACGTAATTAAAAAAAAAAAGAAAGAAAAGCGAATAATTTTTATGCCAAGGTTTTTCTCAGGCAATTATTTTGTACCCGTTTTTCTTTTTCTTGAGGGTGTATTTCGCGTTTATTTTCTATTTCGGTTCTATTTTCTTCTTAAATATCTTTTTATTCTTGCATATTTTTTCGATATTCACTTTATTTCTTTCTTTACTTTACTTTTGCCTTTTTTTTCATTTTCCGTGACTTATTTTTTATCGCCTAAGTTTCTTCTTCTTCTTCTTCTTCTTCTTCTTCTTCTTCTTCTTCTTCTTCTTCTTCTTCTTCTTTAATTTTGCGCTTTTCTTTTCTTTTTCTCCTCTTTTCCTCATTTTTGTT
>OY757931.1:79518229-79621214 GCA_963585895.1 Sepioteuthis lessoniana | reverse complement strand
AAGAAATCATTATCAGTCCTCCGAAACAGAAATAGATGTATATATGGAAATAATATATATATATATATATATATATATATATATATATATATATATATATATATATATATATATACTCACAGAGGAGGGAGAGAAAGATAGGTAGACGTTTAGATGAATACAGAGACAAAAAGGGAGAGAGAGTGGGGAGCACGCGTGTGTGTGTTGATACAATTTTTTGGTGACACCATGAAGAATAAAGCGTTTTTTTTTTTGGTATTCAAGTTAAATGTTTGTATTTAATTATCACCTTTTATATTGACTAGAAAATGTAAATATCTTGAAAACCTTTCAATGTATTTTTTTCATCCATATGCCTGGCCATCGCCTTTTAATAAACTCTTGATATAATTCCTTTTTCTTTAAAATTCTGGACAACGTGTATATTATCAGTTTTTGTCTTATTTAAATTTTACATTCAAAATCCCTGGATTTATGAATGAGATACTTTTTTCTGTGGAAAGTAGCTTAGTATCAACACATATTTTATCAATATAAGAGAATCATTAAATAAGTTTCCAGATTTTTTTTTGTATGGCCGCTTTTATTGATAGTACACACATGAATCTCTAGTCCCCTTCGCAGTAATCTCCTCCAGCAGCAATACACTTGTACCGTTCTAACAACTTATGGAAGGCCCCATGGAAGTATTCTTGTGTGATCGTGTCAATGACCTTCGTCACAGCTTCTTTCATCTCCGCAATTTTCTCATAACGACAGCCTCTGAGCTCAGAGAATAACCAAAAGTCACAGGGACCAAGGTCTGGACAATAGGGACAGTGAGGAACTGTCTTGATGCCCATCTTGGTCAAATAGTCAGTGACAAGGATGGAGTTGTTAACTGGTGCATTGTCCTGGTGGAAATGCCACTGACCCGATTTGAAGAGTGCTGGCCTCTTCCAACCGAATCTCTTCCTGAACTCCTTTAAAACCACAAGATAGTAACCCTAACCCTAACCCTTTGGCCAATCAACTCTGGTGTATTGACTTCCTTCCTCCTCCCACACCTCTCATCATCCCTCACTGACTCCCTGCCTTCCTTGACTCTCTTATGCCACTCAAAAACTGATGCTCGATTCATGCAGGATGCTTCAAAAGCAGGCTGAAGTATTCCATACGTTTCTGCGGCATTTTTTCCAAGTTTAAAACCGAATTTTATTGCATATCGTTATTCAAAGTGTCCTCACGTCCAGATTGCATTTTTGAAATTCACCAGCTGTGACAAACAGGCTTTAGTAGAGTGTATTCCAATTGCTACTGTAGCTGTTCCTTTCAACCCGAAATCATAAAGATCTCATAAGATGTATAGCAATAACATACTGAATTTTCAAGAATCTACGAAAATTTTAAATATCTGTACCAAGACAGTCTGGAAACTTATTGAAGGAACTACGTAGAAAGAGTTTCCAGTAGTTTCAATATTATTAAGCCGTATATTACATGCACCTATCGATGAATCTCTCTCTCTCTCTCTCTTTCTTTCCCTTTCTCTCCCTCCCTCTCTCTCTCTCTATATATATATATATAGTGAAAGATGAAAATAAAACGCACTGCACACACACACACACACACACACACACACACACACACACACACACACACATATATATATATATATATATATAGGAAAACTAAATATTCATGATATTTTCAGGAAAACTGCATTTTTTCCTTTCTTCTGACCATCTTAAGGGCAGTAAAATCGATGTTTTAGTTTTCATCGGAAAAAATATTTTTCAAATGAAAAATTAGAAGAAAAAAAAATATGTTGGGGGTTTATTCAAAGTAAATCGCGTTTCATTTCAAAGTAAACTGACGTCACCTTTTTAATTCAGAAAAAAAAAAAGATTAAATAAGACTTTGTTTGAGTGTAGACATCATAACAAAAATATTGAATTACTGTAAAAAAGTTGGGGACTGTTGTCAAGGGTGACCCGATGGGTAAAGAAGGGCGCTCCTCTTTTTCCTGACTTACTCTACTTTACCGTTGATTTGTACTTCCGAAACATTGTTGAATACTCTACCCATAATGCAATTAAATGTAATTATCTAATAATTTTTCATAAAATAAGAAATCATTTAGTTAGGAGAAATTTCAATTGTTTACAACTAATTTTGCTCATGAGGATGAAAATAGTGTTTATTTGATAATAATATAATTAGTAAAAATGTTAGATTCAACAAACTTTTTGTGTAGATTATCATGGATTTTAATATTTTGGTATCTTTAGAGTTGAAACTATGTTTGGTGCCAAGATTATGTTTGACTATATCATAACGAAAATCAACTAATTCAAAATATCAGTTGTGTTCATGGACATATTTTTATGACAATACAAGTTTCATCTATTTAAGTTTGATTCAACATTTTATAAGTGACGGTGTGTTTGCCAGCTTCAAATTTAATATTACTATTGTTCTTCGCAGTTATTATGTCCTTCAGTATTTTAAAAGAGTTTATAGCAATCTGGATTCAAAAGTTGCTTTGTTTTGCTTTTTCAGTGTTGTAAAATTCATCTGTAAAATCATTTATTTATTTCACCAAAGAAGTATTAGAAATTGCAGTTTCATTAGTAATGGTGTTTAGATAACGTTTTCCATAGTGAATTTCGAAAGCGATTATTTTATCACGTTGTATAAAATATGTCAGATACTATACTTGTGCAAAGGAATTTTCTATATGATCAAGTTACAAAACAGAGAAAATAACATTTAAATTTGATATTGTAAATCTAAAAATGAAAAAAAAAACAACCCAAACTTTAGACTCGGTACTTTTTGGTCACAACTCATTAACATGCTCGTATATATATAACGTGTACAAATGCTGTCCCGACCAAATTAAACATTATATATATATATATATATATATATATATATATATATATATATATATATATATGTGTGTGTGTGTGTGTGTGTGTGTGTGTGTGTGTGTGTGTGTGTGTGTGAATAGAAAAAGAGATAGGAAGAGAAATTGAAAGATAAAATTAAAGAATCACAAATCTCAGACTTCATCAATATCACAAATGAAAAAAATAAATAAATAAATAAACAGATTATAAATCAAAAAAGACGGCTAAGTTCACTAAAATAATATTAAAACTCGACTGATGATTTTTAGCTGGGCGCTAAATCCGACCAAATACGCTTATCATCTGAAGGCACATTTGGAACCACTTCGTATGTGAACATAGCGGCACATTTTTTTTCTTTCTGTGCGTGTGTAACGTGTGTGTATGTGTGTGTGTGTATGTGTGTATGTGTATGTGTGTGTGTGTAACGTGTGTGTGTGCGCACGCATAAACCCAATTTTATTTTATTTCATTTTGTATTATCTTATTTTGTAATATTTTTCCTAACCATCCAAAAGAAAATTGGTTTTTCGAAAATGTATTTCCAGTTTTTGATTACGAATTTATTGATGTGTTAAGAAATTTCTTCTTTGAGAAAAATATTGACAACTCCTGAAGGCTTTGGTTAAAATAGATTTTCAAATGTGGGAACTTTATTTAATGTTCATATTAAGAAGTTCACGTGGAAAACTCTATACCTTTATTTTAGCTTCTCTTTTACACACACACACACACACACACATATATATATATGTATATATATATATATATATATATATATATATATATATATATATATATATATATATGGAATAGAATAGATGTTAAGATGAATTTGCAAGTTTGTTAACTAATCTAAGGGGACTCAGAGGATGTTGACTTTGCTAAGGTATTTTTCATCTATATAAATCATTAGCTATTTTCAGGAAATATTACAGATATCCTCTAACATATTCAAGGTAAGCCCATTTATTTTTTAAAAAATGTCTTGAGAAATATTACGATAATGGTTTCTTTGTGCGTCAATTAGGATGTTGGTTCTATTATGTGTATTTTCTTTGTTTTTGTTTTTTCTGATTTTTAGTACTTTTGCATATCAGTAAGTCAAAAATAAGTTGAGTCATTGGGTAAGATATTTTGAAATAGGTCTGATTTTGGGAATTCTAGATATAGGGATGCTAAAATGCTGCTAATAGGAGAATATATTCTTAGCTATAATTTTGTTTGTAAGAATCTTGTTGAAAGTGGATAAACATTTTTTTTTAATGAAAAGTAAAAAAATGCATCATAGAATCTACGAGGACATAAAGTAACAAAAAAAGCATAAAGAAAATTGACGACCCCAATACAAAATAAATCATATTACCAAAATAAAAAAAAACAAAAACTTACTGAACTTTAAAATACTGTGGGTTTTAAGACCACCATAAAGCCTGAAAATTTTTTATACACAACTAGGGGTCGACTGATATAGCAGGGCTAAAAATACAATATTTTACCACAAAGTGGTCAACCGTATCCCTTGAAATCGATACTCAATTTACCGTAACTCCAGCAGACTGCCAAAAACATTTCCAACTTAAATGAGTCTATAGTGAACACTTTTAACAAATTAAGACTGATATTAATATAAAATAATAAAACTAACTTTGATTGGTTTGTTGGTTAGGCTTTATGGCATATCAATCTTTGTACGCTTATGAAATTTTCCCACAATAAACTTGGAACATATATGCATTAATTACAAATAAAGTTTTCTAAATGTTCTTTTACAATAAATAAATAGTCAAATGAAAAGAAATAAAAATATACATTTTGATCCGGCCAAAATTAAAGAACGCACCGTAATCCTTGTTAGATGAATATATAAACTAAAGAAAAATTCAATATTAATGATTTTTTCTTTGCATTGGATTACCTCATTGCATCTTTGACCACATGGGCCAATTAACTTCTTACAAAAGCTTATAGTGATACTTTCCCAATCTACTTTCAAAATGCCCCATAAATCATCAATATTTTGAGGATTTCTTTCGGAGATTTTTCTCATATGATTTTCCGAATATTCTCTAGAGGATTCATGTCAGAGCTTTGTGCTAGCCTCTTCATAATATCAATCCCTTCCTCTTCAAAAAAACTTAATACAGCAGGACATGGCGTAATGTTTATTGGCGTTGGTTCCATAAGTTTCTAAGGAGACAATCATCTGTATGTTGCTGGTTCAGTCCTGACTGCAGGCGAGTAACAATACAGGAATACGTAAAACCTTTACCGGATTATGGCAAACGGAATCAGAACAGGTGACCCCCATAGATTCAATAAAGGACATAGTTCAAAGTTCCGTTAAGGTTCCTGAGTTCAACAAACACCTGAAGAAGGCAGGAGTTCATATAGGCCGAAACGTTGTGGCAATAACAATAACGATGAAGACAATAGTCCGAAAATCCTTAATGATAAAAATCATGAAGCTTCGTCTCAGAAATTCAGACAACTAACTTAACACAGTTTTAGTTTTGTGGTAAGGTGCGTTGTCTTGCATAAATATTAGAGTTTCACCTGTCCCTTTGCAGAAAGAGGAACCGCATGCTGGCAAATTATTTCTTTATAAACACTGGCATTAATATTGTGGTGAAAACGAACTATGGGTCAAACTCCCACTGAAGAGATCATCACCCACACCGTTACACCCCTCTAAATTTCACAGTTTTCTTAATGCATTGAACATTTTTGATTTTTCTTTGAAATCAAAGGTTTGCGACATGTGGTATCCGAGACACTAATGTTTCCTTATTTAATCTACGCGAAACAGTTCTTCTAGAGATGGCTTTCCTCTTTGCTTACAAAATGCACGAGAAATAGACGTTGTGTATTTCAATACACAACGTCTATTTCTCGTGCATTTTGTATCTTAAAGGCATTTAAAAAGTAATTCTTCCCGTTTAGTAGGACGCCTGTCAGTTCTCGGTTTTGGTTCAAGTGTCTTTTCAGTCTTAAATCAACTATTTACACGATGAATAACGCTTTTTGACCTTCGTAAGAAGCCAGCAATTTCAGAATACGATTTGCCTTCTTCATGATTTGCTAAAATCAGCTTTTTTTCTTCTCGAGTTAGACAATTACGTGCTTCCGCCTGCATCTTGCTAAAAAATAGTTCCAACGATGTATGACAGTTGATCAAAAATCAAGATTATCAATCAACTTAACGTAAATTTCTACAATTCAACAGCGTTTCTTAAGTTTTGAGCTAGGCAAAATATGTTTTCGTTTTTTTTGTTAACTAATAATTTACTCTAAAAAAAATGTTGAAAACTTTATTTGTAATAAATAAATCAATATACCAAGTATATTTTGGCAAAATTTCGTAAACGTAGATGCAGGTTTTTTCAAGCAAAAAACATTTAAGTATTTGTTGTTGTTCCGTTCCTTAACTTATGACAGCAATGTATATATATATATATATATATAACTTCAAAATATCACAGTCAATATCTTCGTGAAAGTAGTTTGGCCCTATTACATATTATTGTTGCAGATGATTATAATCTCTCCTCATTTAGGATACTGAGAAATTTTTACCCACCAGTTGCCTCCAGTAAATTTGTTGGTCGAAATGTATAGCAGCAATAGATCAAAAGCAGATTGGGAGCTAAAAATCTTGATATAGACTTCTTCACCATATATATATATATATATATATATATATATATATATATATATAAGGAGCAATAGTTAATAGTGGTGTAATAGTTACTGCCGTAGGAAATGGATTTGCCAACTCCTGTTAAAACCCTGGACTGGAATGTTTTGATTTCCTGTCGCGCTAATATACTTCCGAAACGTATAAATCCAAATGAAGTCCCTCCAGCTATGCTTAAATTGTAGGGGATACTGGAATCATTAACCGTGGTATGACAACCAGTGTAGGAGAAAGTTAACTGTATTCAAAACAGTTCAACTCAGCCTAAAAAAAATTGAGTTTTTATCGCATATTTTTACCGTGCGGAAGGGTTGGGTAAATACAAAATACTAACACACGCACACGCGTATTTATGAATGCTTGTAAGTAAAAAAGTAAAGTTGGCAACCTTAGTCGAAGGTAACCTGAAGACTCCCTTTTTCAATAGCAACTACACAGAGGTGTAAGAGAGGGCACCATTCCATTCCCTAGATTGTTCATCTTTGCCCTTGATAACTACCTTATAAGCCTGAGTGTTATGCAAAGCAGAATCAAGAACTATTTTGAGTCTTTGGTATGACTTGGTCTGGGATTGAACCCCGGGCCATTGGTGAACACTCTACTTATTAAGCCAATGGTCCAGTTGTCTAAATAAGTGATATCAGTAGAAACTTTGTGTCTGTGTTAAGGGAAAGTTCGCGAACATTTTAATCATGGATTTAATTAATTCAAACACCTTACACGCGTATTGACATATATTTGCCTATTTAAACCGATACACGTAATCCTACCCTCTGTCTGTCTGTTTGTCTGTCTCTCTCTCTCTCTCTCTCTATATATATATATATATATACATATAATCATCATATCGCGCTGGTAGCACGGATATCCCTGACTCTCTCTCGCCACTCCTCCCTATCGTTCATCTCCCTAGGAAGGTCTTCAGGACAACATCCTGTATCCGCACATAGCTGCTGAATGTACGTTCGAGCTGGTCGTCCTGCTTTTGCGCGGCCATGTGTGGGGATCCATAAGAGTACATCTCTTATGAGTTCATCTCTGCTTCTCCAGCAGTGTCCTGCATGTCTGGTTCGTCTAACTTGGATAGTTTTCGTGATAGGGGGTAGGTGGCCGTACAGTCGGTGTCTTGTGGGGTGTTGCTGCCAGGACTTGTTCAGGATTGCACACAGCATTCTTGTGTAATTGCCATCTAGCTTCTTCTCCAGTCGTTTTGTTAGCGTCCATGTAGTGCATCCATATAGCAGTATTGATGTGACCGCTGCCTGGAAGAAACTGCGTTTCATTTTATCGGTTTGGTCTGATTTCCATATAATCGATAGCTGTCCATGCTTTCGTTAACCTTGTTTCGATGTCCTTTTCGGTTGATTCGACGCTGCTTCCTAGGTACGTGAATTTGTCTACTAGTTTAAGTGAGGTTCCTTCTAGAGTGAAGATGTCCCCCGTTTGGTTATAGCACATATATTCCGTTTTGTGTGCATTAACATAGAGGCCTATGCTGGCTGCTGCTCGTTCCAAACTATGCAGAAGTGTTTCGGCTTGGTCAGGTGTATTTTCCAGTATCGCTATGTCATCGGCGTAGTCGGCATCGGTAATTGTTGTTGCGGGGTACCTTCTGCTTCTTTTCTTCGTCAGTTCGAAGCCATTCTCTTTGATTTTGTCAATCGATGTTCTAAGTACGTAGTCTAGACAAATGATAAAGAGGTACGGGGCCAGCGTGACCCCTTGTAGTACTCCTGCTACAATGTCAAAGTATTCTGTGTCTCCATCCGGTGATCGTACTTTTACTTTAGTGTTTCTATAGAGAATCGTTATTGCTGCTACGTTTTCTTTAGGTATGCCGTACGCTAGTAGGATTTGTTCCATCTTTCCTCTGTGAATGGAGTCGAAAGCCTTGGTAAAGTCGACAAATATTAATGTCGCTTGTAGGTTCTTTGCCCGTACACCTTCGAGGATTCTGCGGATGGTTAATATTTGTGAGGGCGTGGATCTATTTCTTCGGAAGCCATTTTGGTTTTTTCTAAGTATGTTGTCGATTTTGGGTTCTATTCAGTTTCGTAGTAGGGCATTGCAGATTTTGGCAGCTATGGATGTAAGTGTTATGCCTCGGTAGTTTTTGGCTAATCCGAGGTCCCCCTTTTAAGGGAAGGGGAGTATGCATCCCTTCATCCATCTATCTATCGTATTTTGATTGTATACTGCGTTGCAGTGTCGGAGCTGTATGTCGTCGAATTGTCTGGTCTTCCATACTTCCGGGGGAATTTCGTCCAGCCCTGCAGCTTTCCTATTTTTAATTTTTCTGAGAACCGAGTCGCTTTCTTCTTGTGTGAACGGTCCTAGTTTAATGTCTAATTGTTTGCTAATTATTCTGGTGATTGGTTCATGCGTTATTTTTGGTGGGTTTCCAAGTAAGTTTTTGAAGTGCTGTTTCCACAGTTTTATTCTTTCTTGTTGGTTTGCTGCTTTAAGTTTTGCTTTGGCTGTGTTCTTTCTTCTGCTCACTTCGTTTATTGTTTGCCAGGCTATTCTAGATTGTCTATCTTCCACCGAGTCTCTAATCTTATCTATCTGAATTTGAATGTATTCTGTCTGTTCCTTTATATATATGCCTGCTAATTGATATTGTGCCGTTTTTAGTTTTAAGGCATTGTGTTTGTTGGGTTTTTTCGATAGTTTTTGGAGGGTGTTTTCACTAGTGCACGTTTTTCTCTCACCGCTAAAGTTTCCCATGAGACTCTATATTTAGTTTTAATTTTTGTTGGAATGTATTTTGCTGCTGCCTCGAGGTGTGCATTGACGAAATTTTCGTATTCGTCGTTTGGTGTACTTTTTTCCGTCTTTTCTTGTAGTGTTTCGAATCTGTTTCTTAATTCTAATACGTATTTATCTCTTATATCTTTGTTTTTTAATAGGGCCCAGTCATAGTGTTTGGTGGTCGCTGTTCGTTTGGCGTTTTTTGTAGGCTTAACCGTATTTTCGCCGTGACTATTCGGTGATCGGTGGACACACCCTCAAAAGCGGAGTATGCCTCGCAATTCAGTGCACTATTTTTCCATTTCTTGTTTATAAGGACGTAGTCTATCTGAGCTTTAGTATTGTTTGCATACGTGTATGTCCATAGTTTGCCCTCTCTTTTTTGGTAGTTTGTATTGAGGCATGCTAATCTATTTTCTATCATGAAATCTGTTAGATGTTGCCCATTCCTATTTGACGTGTTGTGGAGGCTGTGTTTGTTGTTTCCGTTTTTCCCGATTTGGGCATTCATGTCTCCGCCAATGACTAACATGTTGTGTTTCGGGATGCTACGCACTAATGAGGATAACTCATCGTAGAAGGTGACTATTTCATTTTCTTCACTAACATTGATGGGGCTGTAGCATGAGACGATTGTTGCTCTGGGGTTTCCGTTAAATGTAGCTGCCATCATTCTAGGTTGTATTTTCTCAACGCTATTAAGCGTTTTTAATGCTGTAGGTCCTATAAGTAATCCTACCCCTCCTACTGCGGCGTTGACAGAGTTTTTCCATGCGGATACAGTGGCGAGCGACCAGCCATTGCCAGTTTCGTGATATTTGATATCTTCGGAGTGCGTGTATCTGTGTTCTTGTATGCATATTATGTCTATCTTATGTTCTTCGGCCGATGCGATTAGCTCTGGGAGTTGTCCTATTCTATTTAGGGTTCTAACGTTAAATGTGGCTATTTGTAGTGTTTGCTTGCATTTTAGTAGTTTTGATTGTTTGAGCTCTGTAGCTGATTTTTCGAACACCGAGGCCAGGGCTCCAACCTCAGCAGGACGCGCCCCTTTTTTACCCGCGCGAAGAGCGATGCGGTTTGTGTAAGTGGTTTGAGTGTGGGCCATGGTTATCTTTCGATGGCTGTTTTATTCTCTTCTATAGAAGCCACTCTTAAAGAGGAGCAGCAGTAGTTCCCCGATCGAACTAACGATCCTGAGCGTAAAGTCGTCAAACTCACGTCCAGGACCCGTTTAGGTATTGAGTTTGGTCGTCCATGGGTTTATTCAAATACCTTTACGTACATCATGCTGCTTCCCATGTGTACGCAAAAAAAAAAAAAAAAAGTAAAGGGGGGTAATTTTGGTTTAAGTTTTAACTTAGTTAAAGTCCAACATTGAGGTACTTTCGTATGACTTTCTCTGGTACTGACTTTCGCTTTTTTTTTTTTTGCTGTATTGGGACTTTTCCTAGGCTTTTTTTTTTTACTACAGTTGGGAACCTAGCGGGCTTCAGGAATTCATAGAGCTTAAATTTTTTTTTTCTCTTGGGGTGGGGCCTGTGGTAGCATTAGGTGTTTAAGGCTTTTTCTTTTAAACTACTGTTAGGGCTTTCTTTACGTATTTTTAAATTATTCGATAGAAGAGGTTCAAAAACATTCTGCCTTGTTCGCTGACCCTTGGAAAGACTAACATCAATTTGGCTTTATAGTAGAGTAAGCGTGTCTTTACATTTAAAACGCATAGTTTAAGCATTATTTCACAAACAAAATACAGCATAACATTTTGTAAAATTCAGCATTTTAAATTGATAGGACTTAAAGACATACTGACCAATATTGATATATTTCTTCCAGTTGGCTCCTGAGTTCAAATGCTTCTTCTTCGTTTTGACTTTTATTTACGACTGAAATTTAATGTAGCTTTGGAGGCGTTCTACTGTTGGGGGGAATTCATTTCATTTCTTTTTTTTCTTTTTTTTTCTTTTTTTTTCTTTATATATATATATATATATATATATATTTATATATATATCACTCACACACACACACACACACACACACACACACGCACACACACACACACACACACGCTGATACATAAACCTATTTGAGAGCATTTTCTTAGCACACTTGAGTGAAAAAGAGTATCGTTATTTCTCTTCCAACAGAAGTATATATTTACCCATTCCTCCACACGTGTAAAATTTGATACACGCCGAGTTTAGATGGTTTTAATTCAGACTTTTTCTTCTCCAAGGAGAGTTACCATAACAAAGCTAAAAAGCACAGTCTGGCCTACTATTAACCAATAGCTGAACGGAGAATAGTGGGATTTATACAATTCCGAAGAGAATTAGCACCATGAGATAAATAAAAACAGTGTCGTTCACGATTTGAACTCTAGTCAACGTGTATATCTTAAGACGATAACCAATATTCCACAGGCTCCTCCAACACAAATAGAACTAACTCGGCAACTTATCTTCGCCTGTAAACTCAATTTACTAAGATCATCTTTTCTATCTTATTTTACATCTCTCTTTCTTCTCCAACTCCCTCCGTTCATCTTTTACAAAAGAAACGCCGAATTACTTCTTAAAATTCAATTCCTTTTTCAATTTTATAATCAAATCATACAAATTAAACGTTTATCTTTCACAAATTTCCATTTTTCAATCGTAAATCCATTTCAATGTAAAGCAAATTTGTTTCTGAATTTATTATTTACTAAGTTTATAAATAAACAATACAATAGCATTTTTTCGCAGAAATTATTTCTTATAAACTTATTTATTATTTAGTTTATATACTTTTCTCCTACAAAGTAAAGTCAGGTAAAGATTTGGTTTGGTTTGTTGGGTTTTATGGTATATCAACCTTTGTAGGTTATTTAACGTCAAATCCATTTTTATGTAAATAATCTGATCTATTTAAAATAATTCAGTTAAGCATAAGTACACAGTTTGTCAAAAAACATTTCTCTTTCAAACTATTCAAGCAGTTATATGTAACAATTGAGTTAATTGTAAATACAGTTTTAATGTCAAAAACAGTTCTATTTCCAATAATTCAGGTAAGCATAATCATGTAGTTTAAATGTAAGTACGGTTTAATTGTCAAAAACATTTCTATTTCAAGCTATTCAGTTTACTCAAAACAATTCATTTTAGCATAAGCATGCTGTTAGTTCTATTAAACCCATAGATAGGGCCCTACAGGTGCTACCACTCCGGGCCAGAGTGGACTTGGGAGCAATGGCAATGAAGGGGTAATCCGCATTCCCCAAAGCTCCAGCACTGCTGGAACCTCACCATCAGATTGTTTAGTGTCATATCCAGGACACTCGTTGGTCGGGGGGGGGGTCTTACCCCTCTGCAGAGAAGCAGTCGGTGTATTCTACAGCCCCAGGTGACTGGACAAAAAGTCAGGTAAAGAAGTTGTTCTATGATAAACAATCTTGTTAACTTACCCAACGGTATGTAAGTTTATTGAAATAATTTCTGATTTTCAGTTGTTAGATGGTGTAATGATAAGCCTATCAGATAATGAAGTCATTGAGTTCAAACTCCAGCTTTGTCATTTTTCAACCACATTAGTCGGAGAAAAATACTTTTGTACTGAGAAAAATAAAACGGTATCTACTCCTTCCTTGCGAAACTTTTTTTTACGCATTTAATAAAAGATTAAATACGCTTCGAAACCATCAAAGTGTACTCCATTTTATCATTACATATTCTTCAAGTAGTGCCAACAACATGGATTCCTTTGACAATCTCACCATCCGTCTCAATCAGCAATCACCCTTGGTAAGTTGTCTAGACGGCACCCATTCTCACCAAAGAGCTGATTTGTGTATATTTTGCAGGTCAGCCAACACTAGTGAGTCCACGTGAAGGACTCCACTAGAGAACGTCAGTTATGTCTTCGTCCGTAGTTACTAACAGTGTCTAGAATGCCTAGTTCATCTTATTTGGATGCTCTGTGAAAGAGGATGTAAAAAGCTATAAATCTGCTGTTTTGTTTGGTACTGCTTTAAAGATATATTCGTCCATACTTTTCGTTTAAGTCCAAGTGGTGCAACCATACATTAGTACTGATACAGCTTCAAATGGAAAGCTCCATTTTAATTTATCTTGTCAATAGCAATCTATCCTTTACCAAGGCTTATGTTGATATCGCTTTCAGGAAACGAGGTATTACTACCAAGATATGATACGATGAATGGATTTTGATAAAGAGCCTACTCAATAACATTTTTAAAGTAATAAATATAACGTACATAGGAATGCTTGGCGGTTAATGTCACGAAGAATGGATTTGGTAAAAATATTTCAAATTCCAATAAAGATTGTGACATTGATGCCTTTGGAAAAGGGAAGAATCCATTTATTTTTATCCACTGCTATAACAACATGAGTTGAACTCTCTGTAAATCTCAAAATTAAGCAAAGGAGTGGAGTACACATCATTGGGTTGAGTGTAGATTGTGTTGATAGTCTGCATGCCTGACTGGATGATGGGTGGAGTGAATATATTAAACTGATAGATGCCATGAACTCATTGTTTGCATTTTGATAACAATAGTTTAGAAGTAAATCTCTGAATTTAGCTTACCTATTGGGGAACTAAGTAAATGAATAAAGTTTAATATGATCAATAGAATGAACTAAAATTCAAAAATAAAAATCCTCCAATTCCACTTCCGTCAAAAACTGAACTTTCAGCGCCAAAAGAACTCCTTCTGTGCGTTGCCAACGCAGTAGGAGCACGCACGTTGCCAACCCAGTGGGAGCACGTGCGTTGCCAACGTCTTGAAATGAGCAGTCGATACTGTATAACTTGTAGGATAATAATTCATGGGCTACGTAAAAAAAAAAAAAGTTTTGCAAGAGAAATCTATACGACTGTTTCCTTTTGCTATGCATAGATATCAGGGCAGAGGTGGGTCCGTTTAGATTTATAAATGCAATAAATAGACAGATAAGAAGTAAGATAGATTATGTGATTGGAACATAATGAGAACGATACGCTCTTACATAAGTAGATCAGTTTATAGATATGAACAGACAAATCAAGAACGAAAACTATACAAGTTCGACGAACCAGACACGCAGGACACTGCTGGAGAAGCAAGGACGAGCTCATAAGCGATGTACTCCTGTGGACCCCTACATATGGATGTGCAAGAGTGGGACGACCAGCACGAACCTACATACAGCAACTATGTGAGGACACAGGATGTAACCCTGAAGACCTGCCGGAGGCGATGAATGATAGGGAGAAATGGCGAGAGAGGGTCAGGGATATCCGCGCTGGCGGCGCGACATGATGATGATGATGATGATGATGATATATATATAGATTGACAAACAGTTATCCATTTGATTTTACGTCAGTTTACGGATTGTTCTTTGCGTCAGCGCCGTATACAAACCCTAGCATATTACTCAGTTTATATATATATATATATATATATATATATATATATATATATATATAATCTCTCGTCTTTCACGGCGTACGATGGTTCTCTAGTTCTGTTGAAAATATGAATAGATGGGCTACCTTCAAAGAAAGAAAATTTGTTTATAGTGGAGAACTTTTGTTTAGAACCAGTCACATTTGTGGAATAAGTTAATAACAGAATTATATGGCGCCTCTGATTCTTTAGAACATGTCTTTTTTTCATTTATTTTTTTCTCCTTGCAAAATTAGATATCCTAATCTCCCTGCTATTTTAGCTATACCTATGTGGTCCTATGTTATTCATGGTGCCCAATGTTATGTGAGCACAAGGGACAGTAGTTGTTGTGGCTGTTGTATTCGTGACTATTACATTTACTTTCAACTGTTTGATTTTTCAGTCCTTCCGTGCCCACACTGTGCTTGAAAGATCAATGAAGTGGGGTTGACACGGTTCAAACAGATCTACTTCTGACGATCAGGTGATATGAATGGCTAGATTGTCTAGCAACTCAAAGCAAGGGGAAAACATCTTGTTAACAAAAACAAAGATATTTTTTATTGAAACATGTTTGTGAGACAATAAATAAAAAAACATCAATGTTTGCTTTCCTGGCAAAAAGAAGAAAGACAATCGAAATTATTATGACACTCATGTATTTGAAAGTCTGGGATTTTGAATTTTTATAAAGTCTGCTGGTTGTTTGGAGTGCCCAGAGTCCAAAATGGAAGGGATGCTTCTTTGGCCATCTCGGGTTTCCCCTTTGCCTCTTTCATAAACCTTTCTGATGATTCCTTTTACCATCCTGTTCTTACTGATCAATATCAGGGCGAAAAAGGTTTTAGATTGGCTGTTCAATAAGAGACAAGTAATAGTCATATTTCCATTGGTCAGCCAATTTTAGTTCAGCATTATATCTTACAGGTACAGAGAAAGCCCTTTTTAGATCCTTTGACCAATGGGAACAGGTTTAGCGCAATTGGGGTTGAACTAAAATTTCTCAGCCTCACTTGACTGGATGAACCATCCTCAGCTCACCTTTATTTTGGGTGGAGCAAAAATTAATCTTCCTTTTGACGTTGACTTTCAAGATCAGAACTAGAAAAAATTGTTTTATGAAGTGACCAGTTTCATTATTATGATCGATGGAGTTAGATGGCAACCGAAAAATCAAATAAATTCGCTGATCTTTAAAATAAAATAAAAATCTTAAAATATACATATATATATATATATATATATATATGTATATATATATATATATATATATATAGAGAGAGAGAGAGAGAGAGAGAGAGTGAGTGAGGAATGGAGATGATGAATACATGACTGATTTGATATCAAATGAAAATGACCGGTAGAATGAAAGGCAAGAATGAATGTTTTGCTGATAACTGCAATGGAGAAGAATTCGTTTGGGGCAAGTAATGCCAATAAATAAATAAAAAGATTGAATTGAAGACTTTTCAGCAATCTTTAATCCTTATTCGTATATGCTATTAATCCAAATGAACTTTTGGAAAAATCTATCGATGAGAGACAACAATTGGTAAGAACAAAAGAGTTGAAAAAAGAAGATGAACAATACTACCAATAAACGATCGATGACTGCGATTGTTTTCGCGGTTTTCATAAAATATCCCCGGGTCAAGCCAATGATGTGTTGAATTTATAGATAAAGAAAAACAAATTTTATCCACAGAAACATCAATCCACTCTTTCAACAGGGGTTAGAATATAATGAGTCGATACTCCGTAGAGGTGTAAGAGGCCTGATCATGAATAGAAAAATATATCCTGATTATAACACTCAAATGCAACTGGTAGAGGTGTTTCAGTTCTGGAGATCTGTTGGGTGTTGATTATTCCTTGAATGCCATTAATCATTGGTCCTATTTAACCAGGAGTGGAGTAGCTGATTGAGATTGAAAGAGCAGTCATAAGCCGAATTTGGTGGTAGAGATTTCAGTTTACTTTAGAAATGTAGACCTAATTTTGTGAATCTAAGTCTCAATCCCTCATGCTTGACTGTCTGTAATGATCTGATGTTGGATTTTCTGGCTGTTCAATATATGGAAAAAAACAGCCAGTTTTTAGGGCGGATTAAAATTCTATTTAATTTCAGAAGATGTGATAGTCTGTACCCCAGGTTTTTTTGTGGGTTATTACACGAAGCAGTTTTAATTTTTTGTTATATTCATCTTTTAAGTAACGAATGTATGATGTGAAAGAGAGCTTTTCATAAAATATAACGCCGAGGAATTTGTCAACGACTGGAATTTTTGATCCATCCAGCTTTAATGTAGGGTTGCTATGCATTTTTCTTAATTTTCAGAAATTCACAGACTAAGTTTTTGTTTTGGAAATGTTAAAGCCGTTTATCATTACCGATTTTTTTTTGTTGATGCCTTGTTAGAGTTGACGTTCTACCGTACGTATATATTTGGGTGTAGAGATCATGAAGAAATCATCAATGAACAACTACTTATCAACTCCTTGATTCAGGCAATTAGTGATGCAGTTAATTTTTATGTTGAAGGAGGTTACTGATAGTATACTCCCCTGAGGAACTCCTTGATTTTGGATATTTGATGGAGTTAAACCTATACGAACTCGGAATTTCCTGTCCGAAAGAAAAGATTTGATAAAGTTTGGAAATCTGCCTTTCAATTGCATGCTGAATTTATTCATTATTACTGTACTTTCTGTTTCTTGTATTTTTGGTTTTGTATCAGTTTTTGCTTTTTTTAAGTGTTTCTTTTTATTTGGAGAGGAGTCTGTTGAAGCAGGACGTCGACTTGGGGATTCTTTGTCTTTTGATCTAGTTTTATTAGGAGGTTTTGCTACAGGGTGTTTTATCGGCCGGTAAGGATGGTGTTATGGTCGTTTTCTCCTCAGTATCGGTTTTCGCCAATCGGGTCTGTATTTGGGTGGATGATTCCTCTTTGTTTTCTGCAAGATTCTCTGACATAGTTGATGCATCTGCAGTTCAGGTGGTATCAAGCGAGGCAATTATTTTATTGGTGAAGCTTTCCCAATCGCCCAGCTCCAGTTGGATTAAGGTTTTAACAATCGTCTCATGCTTGTTGTCCAGAGATTTGTTACATTGAAATGCTTGGGACCATGTTGTGGTCTTAGAGTCTAATACTAATTTACGGGCTTCATAGTAAGGAATATTATTCTGGTGTTTTATTGTTAATATTTCCTTCTCTTGCTTCCGACTCTCACAAGATCTTGCCTACACCGAATGATCGCTGCCACAATTGGCACATTTACATGAGAATTGACAATCATTAATGAGGTGGTCAGAATTTTCTTGACCACATTTCCAACACATTTTACGCTCTCTACAATTATCTTCATGGTGACCATATTTTTGGCTTTTGTAACATCACAATAGGTTGGATATTTATTGCTTAACCCTCTCCATTGTAGAGCCAACTTTTATTTTTCGGCTATTTTTGGGGTGATGAAATCTATTACGTAAGTATTCGTCTCTATTTCTTTTCTTATCTCTTTTAATTGATATTCTTTTAACTTCTGTCATACCTTGTTTTTTTAGCTCTCTTTTTTTATTTCTTCGATGATGTATAAAGAGAGTTCTTTAGTTCTCACAACCCTCTTACTTACTTTCAGGAATTTGTGAGGGTATGTTTTGACACTGATATTGTGAAACTTTGTCATCTTCAGTAGAAAATCAACGTGTTTCCTCTTTTCCACCTCGACAAGCAGAGCTTCATTTTCTTTAGATTTTTTGACAATAATAGGAGTTAAGTTTGTTGGCATTACTTTTTCTATCATGAAGGATGATAAATTTGTAATCGGAGCACTGTTAGATTCAATGATTATGAGTCTATGAAAAGGTGCTTCTGTTTCATTATCTGAATAGTCCAATTCGTTTAAATTACGTTTTAATTTTTTGGGAGAAAGAATCCCATATTTTGTTATTTGTCTTTCACTGGTAATATGCTCCACCACCCACCACGGAGTCCAACCTGAGAAGGGTATGAACCAAGGAGAAAACCTATTCACCTTGGCTGAGACGGGGACATAAAATTAGTATACTCATATAAGGAGCAAAATTTCGAGCTTCTGCCAAATTCTGTTTTTTTCTAATTAAATCTAACGGGGTTAAAAAGTATTTCCTCTTAACACAATTGACCCTCAGCCTCCATCTTCTAGCACGTATAAGATAAAAGGTTGGGCATTGTTCCGCATGAGCAGATTGAAATATACGTTCGGAAGAAAATAAACACGTGCTAGGGAATGACGGGACCAGCCGATCGAATCGGATCGGCCCAATCCGACCGGCCGTCAGACCAAGTAAGAGACAAAATAGTGTGTTACAAGTCATTGTCCATGCTGTCGCAGATCAATGGCTGCTCAACCACCAGGATTCCGTCCTAGCACCTTACAAGTAGCCACACACGGCCAACAGGTGGCCTCATTGTGTGTCTTACCGCTTTGCATAGATGCAGTCAGCGAATTCTACAGCCCAAGCCCACTGGGCGTCCATATAACTGAGCGCAAATAAATGCTTATTAATAATTAACAGAATTTACTTGATAGCATTTAATTAATACGAATACTTGATATTTCATAACTACAGAAAATATATAGATATTAACTGACAATGAACAGGATTCCCTAACTTCTAAATATCAAAAAACACTCAACGGGTTGACATGCCCTTAAAATGAATGAATCAATCAAGAAAAATCGATACGAAAACAAGAATATATATTGAATGATTTTACGATCACAAAAATAACAACATTTATAAATTACCAAAACGTATTCACTATTTTATTTCTTCATCGGAACTAAATAATTTAAGGAATGGACATTGTCTAATTTCACTACATTGTCTAATTTCACTACGGATGTTATAACTTGCAATTATACGATATGTAAATCTTAGATGATAATAGTTCTATAATTAGTTTCTTTGTTCAATTACTTCATATATTTTTTGACAATATGGTCTAAGAAATTGGAATCTTTGACACAAGGTCAAATTCCGAACGATGCTGTTTGCATTTCAATTCACGATAATGCTATAGTGAAAGGCATGACTCTATGTCTTCCTTTTAGGATAAATTGTTGGTTAGATTGTCTATTGTGGCTTTGAGTATGTAACCAGATTAGCAGAATGAAAACAAGGTGTTCAAAGTAGGTTTACTTTGTTTGAAAAATTGGCCTGGTGACATATTCTGGACGGTAAGTTAAGGGAACTACTTTCAAATCCATTGGTTTAGTGTGTCTAAACGTGTGTCTATACAACTGTTTGTTTGTGTGTGGGGCAGCTAACTTGTGGATTAGCCAGCTAGATTATCTGACCCTTGTGAGTGAGTTCAATGCTTAGTAAGTACACGATACTTCTAATCTTGTACCACAAAAAAGCAAACCATAGTAAATAACTTTGTGCGTAGGGCAGACTAGATTCGTTAGCAATGGGTAAGCAACCAGTCTAAGTGCAGGAAAGTCTGTGAATTCTAACTAGGTCTATTTCGCTTAAAAAATGACGTTGTGGAAATCTTGCCAGTTGTCGTTGGGTGAAGTAAATAATACTACTTTTACTGAAATGCTACTGACAGCATATTTGGATATATTTCTCATTGTAAAAATTCTGATGTGTGGATTTAACAAGAAAATGAGACCAAAACGATCCCAAACTCCCTCAGCCAGAATTCGAACGTGGTTTGACGGTTTTATTTAACCTGCCAATGCCCATTATTTCATCAAGCAGGCAGCATGAAAATAAATATTTAAAAAAATCCAGAAAGACATGATCATATTACATCGAAATAACTGGTTCTCGGGTCCAACTTTGGCGACGGGAAGTTTCTTTAGCTGTTTTCTTCCGTTCTTCCTGTTCAGGAATATTTCTTTGGCCCGATTTCCGTTTTGGCTTCTCTGTCATCCGCTTTCTGCTAAAGAAATTTGAACTTATGACACTTTCGTAATCGAGTGACAGGTAGATATGCTAACGTCTTATGTTTGTGCATAATTCCGGTCTTGGATCCGTAACGGAGTTGGAAGATTTTTCAATATATTCATGAGGGATGGTGTCCATCTCTCTTTGAGCATGCGCAAAATGATCTCAATTTTCTAGTTGTTTCTGCTTATGGAATATAAAAGCATGAGTCAATGTCGATCGAGTGACTCCCGCCTGTCTGTCTCGTGGGTTTTCTTTTTGCTGCTGTCGTGGATAGATTACACCTGCGTCTCTATCTTTTCGAAATTGCACACAATGTTTTGCAAATATCAATCTTGATTATGAAGACAAAGTTTCTAAAAAAATGTTCTTTTTTTATGATTTTATTAGAACATGTTGGATTGATTTATTATTTCAGTTTGCGAGAAAAAAGGGGAAGGGAAGTATCCGCATGAAATAAAGACCCAAATAATCCTGACTAAGAGGGAAAATCTGTCATAGATGCAGTAAAAGTTTAAATGTTTAAAAGAATGTACAAAAAGTCCAAGAGAGAAACGTCAGACTCTGTGGACAGTGAAGAGGATGATAAAGTAAAAATTCGACTGTTGTACGCTGAATAGGTTCAAATTAGACGATGCGTTTTTGTAACACCTGCTCTTTTTAATCTACATTAAAATACTACAATCATAACACAATATTGTTAGGCGAGTGACCAGTCTCAAGGTGTTTGTAATATTATTCTAAAAAATAAAAATAAAATGAAATAAAGTTTTTCTACTACCTATCTATCTATCTACTTCAGTCTGTACATATCGATCTTCTTAACTCAGAAGCTTTGATCTCTCTCTCTCTCTCTCTCTCTCTCTCTCTCTCTCTCAATATTTATATATATATATATATATATACTGAGGACTTCTTATACAACGAAATACTTGGTGAATGACCACATATAAGCTTACCTTTTGTGGGGTTGAGCACTTTGGCGAAGGAAGTAACGGTTTCCACTCGCGTAATGCAAAGCTCTTCTAACGAATTTAGCCATCCGGTGTCTGAGAGCGCAAAATGTAAACAAACGAAATTTAATACAAATCCGTTAATTCCTGAGCTGATGTTGAGATGCATGTTGGTTTAGGGTACGTTATAAGCTTGATGTAAAAGTTACTTGGCGCTCGATTCTGTCTTGGAGCATCTCGCTTGTCTAGCCTCATTGAAAAGTTCAGATACAACGAAACTGACTGTGGATGAATATATATATATATATATATATATATATATATATATATATATATATATAGTGGCAATATAATCACATTGACATTAACGTGCTGGACTGTGACATAAAATTCTAATCGCACAATAACAGAAACTTTCGAATAAATACTCTAGAGAAAACTGTGCAAAATCTCAGCTATAGGTCCTTTCTGTTCAACAAGGATAGCTTTGATATTACATAAACGATTATATATATATATATATATATATATATATATATAATAACCTTTTCATAACTCTTTCTCTCTCTCTCTCTATATATATATATATATTGTTCTATATATATATATAGTGTGCTGAGGCAGAAAATCCTTATTTAAACATGTTCTGTTGAAAACCGTGATGTATTTTCTTTTAAGGATCATTAAGTGAAAACGTTCTAGTTTTCGTCCTATCATTTTCCTTATGTCTAGGTCGAGGTGGTAAAAAGTACCCCATACTAGCCCAAGTGCTTTCGCTCACTTCACCAAAACTAAGGACAAAGTTACCGGGGATGACTTTTATTTTGTATATTAAATAAAAATATTTTGCCACTTGTTACATTAAAAATAAGATACATAGGATGAGAAATTAGAATTTTGACTGGAGTTATATATATATATATATATATATATATGTACAAGTTTCATTCAATAAATAAAGGGACTTTAACTTAAGAAATTGGCAATAGGGATCACTGTTTGCACTTGTACGTTTTTCAATAATCAAGGATCCTTTCATGTACAAATAGATTGTCAACATGACATTTACGATAACCTGCACCCGGAAAATTTTCTTTATCGGAGATTCAGTATCTTTCAGTTCCATAGACTGTCTTTCAAATTCTCGCTGGTAAAGGCGAACGCATGTTTAGCCCAATCAAAAAATTAGTGAAGCATGATTTTCCGAACACGTCACATATTATTCAGTAACATTCACATAGTCAGCATATTTTAACTTCCATCAATTTTATGACAAACCCCCTTTTCCACTCTTTCGAATAGCCTCAAAACAAATATTATTTCGTGATGTTTTTTACTATAAACCAATTCAAAACAAAGCAGAGTATACGAAAAAATCACACAAAAAATCATCTTTTTACTTTTCCAATGAAAATCCTCATTTATTGAATGGCATTATATATATATATATATATATATATATATATATATATATATATATATTTATATATATAACGTTACCTGAGGTATCAACAAGTGAGTACAGGCCTTGTTCAAATACAATTATCTTCGTGCTAACCCGGAAAATAAGAATACTTTTGCTTTCAGTTTCTTCCTTTTAATGGCATATCAAATATCTCGGGTTTTTTAATGCCAAAGCCATCTTTGTCGAGGAAAAGCCAACTGAAAACTGTCTACGCCTTCGCTAGGCTCATATTAACATCACTTAAAGTAAATGGTCGCTGTTACTGAGGTACGTGAACTTGTCTACATATATCTGAGGGCCGCTACTTAGAATTGAGAGGTGTTATATGATGACTGTTGACATGGATTTTGGATTCGTTCCTAGTGACCCTGTATGCTTTGACAAGCCGTCACGTTGTGATTATTAACCAGGGAGATTGTAGTGCGTCGGGGTAGGCCGGTCGTGCAGGTGTGTAACCGGAAAGAGACCACGTGATATGAGAACCACGTGGTCAGATTTGGTCAGCCTAGTCAGAATCGAGTTGAGCTAGGGATACGCTGCCGATCAGAGGCGTTAGGTCGTTTCTGACGATATGGCTTGAAAGGAGGTGCAAGCGTTGGTACCCGCTGGCTCCAGGAAGAAGATATGAGGCAAGAAAAAGTCCCCTCTCTGAGTACATGTCTCTCCATCTCTCTCTCAAAATAAGAATGAACTGTGTGCCCCTTTCGAGAATAAAATGAGAGATACACTTTCATAAAGAAGCGTGTTTCGTTTCGTTAAGGTTCGTTCATTATCTTTGATTATGTTCTTGGTTGGGTCTATATGAAGTATACAACAGATGTTTCCTTCCCGATTAAAACACATGAAATCTGTTTTGTTTGCATCCCCATAGGAGCCGATCTCTCCAGCTGCCTACCCCAGGCTATGCAGCAGGAATTCGGCTTGGTTTAGTGTATTTGTAAAAAGTTCTGTCATCTTCATAGTCTACGTACGTTATAGTTTCTGCGGAATATCATCCTGTTCTTTCCTTTTTTGTTGAAAATCTATTTTCTTTTATTAGATCTATCGACGTTCTAAGTATATAGTCTAAGTAGATTATAAACATTTATGGAGCTTACGTATCTCCTTGCCTAAGAACTCCGGCAAAAATGTCAAAGCAGTCTGTGTTTCTATCCGGTGAGTGAACGTTGAATTTGGTGTTTCTAAACAACATCATAATTGCTGCAACAATTCCTTTCATAGACCACAAGCTAGAAATATTTGCTCAATCTTTCCTCTGTTTATGGAATCAAATGCTTTGGAAAAATTTACAAACAATAGTGTTACCTCAACATCTCCTTCAATGATTCGACGGATGGTTAGAATCTATAATGTGGATCAGTTTCTCTAAAAACTGTTTTGATTTTTCCAAAGAATTTTCTCAATTTCTGGTTCAAAAAGATTGTGAAGCAGGGCATGATAAAACTTACCCACCCTAGAAGTGTTACGCCTTTGTAGTTCTTAGTGATTCCGCGGTCACTTTCCTTAAGGAAGAGGAGTTTATAGCCTTTTGTCCATCTTTCTATTCTATTCTGTTTATATACGACATTACGAAATCGAAGAAGTCAGCAAATTTCCTTGTCTTTCATACTTCCGTGGGTATTTCGTCAAGGCCAGCTGCTTTTCAGCTTTTAACTGTTGTCATTACTCAAACCTGCAAGTTATGACTAGTCCTCACCTACCAACAAAGTTATTAGCGAGTTATAGGACTTTAAAAACATATTAGCTAAAACAATTTAATTTAACATCATTCATTTGTTTGCGCACAATTAAATGGTCAAACTGTTCTATTTGTTTCATATATAGGACTCGTTAAAGCACGAAGTGAACCTGAGAGTTTATGCATTGAAGGAATACTCCACATTCTCCAAACCTCCGGATCTGGAGCCTCACCATCAGACTGTTTAGTGTCATATCCATGGCATTCGTTGAGATGGGGTCTTACCCTTCTGCAGAGAAGTAGTCGACATTTTTTACCGTCCCAGCCAACTGGACTGTGTTTGTTCGTTTAAAGACTGTTGCATACAAATGCTGTTGTTGCGAAGAACCTAGAATATCGTTTTTTATTGGTTCAGGAATATGTCTCGAACCCGAATTTTATTTGGGAGAGGCCCTCGGAAAGTGAGACTGCTGTGGATGAGTTTTATTTTTCTTTATTACCTCTCATCTTATTTACCTCGTTTATCAATAACCTTGTGTCAGTCATATAAGTTATTATTTATTTCCAGAGATAGCTTTGATTTTGGCTTATTACCGTCTCCTTTAAATTAGGGGTCCCATGGCGTTAGGGTTTACGCTCAGGTCTGCGATATTGTGGTAAGCGAATTTTAACTCCAGTTGCTCTATAATGTGCCTTTCGGACTAAAACTTTTGGGAAAAGTATGAATCTTGTAATACTCCCAGCTCCGGGTTAAATCGTATCATTTATATCCTTCTTACAATAATGGCTCAAGTATCTCACAAAGGTTTATGTGCCATTAAACACAGAAACCAAACTTTTTAAATTGGAAAAATAAACTTACATAATTAAATTATTGAAAAGAAGTCTCAGTTTCACAACCGATATATGAGGGGGTTGTCCGGCCTTCCACTGACAGTTAAACAAAATGGGATTCGGAATTCTTGTTGTACATTGTTTACTCATTCTGGTACTAAATATACTCCTTTTCCTCCAATCAAAGAATAACAAGATAATAAACATTTTATGTGCCACAAAAAAACGGATATAAATTTGATACTCATAAAGTGAACGTTTTGGAGTCAACAGGAAGAAACGTGGGTGTTCTATCAGCAGAAAAGTTAATATATATATAACTTTTATCATCGTTCTGAAGCGATGCTAGACCACTTTTGTAACTGTAATAAATGTTTTCTATTTTTATATAAATCATTATCAAATCCAATCAGTAGAACTTTACATGACATAGAATGGTTGAGGCCAGCTAAGCGTAACGCATATATTCGGAAGAAATAGAATTGGTAAGGCAAATTCAACTCTTGGACGAGGCAACTCATCTTTCAGTTTATAGTAATGTTCCTTTGAATAGAATGGATTCATCTTGTCTCACTTTAGTTACGCGTAAATAGCATGACAGAATGGATTCTTTAGACTTCGTAAATGAATCTTTCTAGGAGAATTAAAAAACAGGATGTAGTGTAAATATATACTTTTGATCTTCCATACAATTTTTCTTCTAAATTCTTACATTAAATTGGAAGCATTTTATTATACGTTATTCTTTGTCTACATTTCTGAGACGAAGCTTCATGATTTTTATCATTAAGGGTTTTTGGACTATTGTCTTCATATTTATTGTTATTTCCACAACGTTTCGGCTGATATGTCCTCTAACCTTCTTCCGGTGTTTATGGAACTTCGGGACCAACACCGAATTTCGAACTACATCCTTTATTGAATCCACGGGGGTCACCTGATCTGATTCCGTTAGCCATAACCAGGTACAAGTGTTAAGTATTGCTTTATTGTTACTCGCTTTCAGTCAGTATTGAACCAGGAACCTCCAGATGATTGTCTCCTTACTCCTGAAGAAGGCTGGAGGACATATCGATCGAAACGTTGTGGAAATAACAATAAAGATAAAGACTATAAGAAAACCCTTAATGATAAAAATACGTTATTCTGTAGTAAAATCTATTCGTAGATGCGATGGTGTTTTTATTTGGCTTTGGCAAAGTAAGGCGAAAACGACATGTTGGTATTATATAAGCATAATCATTTATCGAAACTGAAATTAACAGCTGTAAAATATACTGGTGCAGTCGAAATACTCCCTTGTTCAGGTACGAAACTTTTAACTTCTTGACTTTAGTTTTTCGACACATGGAGAGAGACACACAATTTTTACTATGCCGCTTGTACTATCTGACTCAACAAACGCACTGTGCATCCCGTAGCCCCCAGCTGGACTGGCCCGGCCCAGTGTCGAATCTCAACTAACGTCTTTTTCAAAATCACTGAATTCTCAGCCCAACACTTTCGGGCATGACGTCATTAACACCCTAGTCTTATTTCCTATCTGGGGTTTTTATTATGACATTTGTGATTGTCATATCCTCTGCGCATGAGCGTGAACTGTACTCAATGTGTATGCACCTTCACAAAGAACCGAATAGTTCAAAGCCCAACCAAACCGAATGATAAAATATAATTATCGAAAAATGATTAATATAAAAAAAAATCATTCCGTAAATATATCACACAGCGAAAGTCAAACGATGTTCAGATAGACATTAAAAATAGTTGAAGTTAAGAGACAATCCACCAAAAATTATGAACTTTTTAGAGAAAGTTAATTTTTGGATAAATAAAGTCGATGGAAAACGTTCCTGATGTAAAGGTTTCCAGAATTTCCTAAATTAAAAAAAAAAACTTTCGTTGATAGATAGATAGATAGATAGATTGATCTACTATCATTTCTGTCAAGTTAATGAATTTTATGAGAAAATTTAGCTTCTTTGAGACCAACTTCAAGTGTTGATTCATGATTAACGAAGTTGAATTTAAATTGGTAATATGTTCCTTCTCAAATAAATTAATCACTTTCTTTGTAGATACTGACGTCCTTCAACACAATCATAACACACGCGCGCGCGCACACACACACACACACACACAAATTAATTGCTACAGGTTTGAATAAAGTTTTGTAGGTTTTTTTTTATTAAAAAAAGCACACAGACGACTTTCTACTGGTACGTGTTTACAGTTCCAATTTTACCCAAAAGTTGTATCTGAAAGATGTTCTCATATAAAATACTGGATTCATTTATAACATGTAGTTTTGTACAAATGTGTAAGAGTGTTTATGCGTGTACATATATATATATATATATATATATATATATATGTGTGTGTGTGTGTGTGTGTGTGTGTGTGAGTGTAAAAGAATTTACGCGCGTGTTTGTGTATTATGGATTGATATAAAATGGCGTATAACTGTTATATGAAGATTTATTTGTGTAATACGGGGACTAATATGTGCCCACCACTTTTTTGGTTATAGTTGTTGATGCTGTTTGCAATGAAGAGGATGGTGGATTGACACATCTTGTTCATCGTTGTACATCTGCGGGCTTGCAAGGTGATGCTGTAACTGAAGTAATTATTTTTCCAAAAATAATAAAACAGGGAATAAAAATAGAACTGACACTCTCTTGAGTCTTCTGCTTTTGGTCAAGCTCCAAAGTGAAGAATTTCGGTGAAGGATTCCAAAACGGAATTTTTTACAAAAGGTTTGGAAAACAGAAATCCATAGAATATAAGTAAATGTATTTGAATTCATACGTTGATTAATGAATTAATTCATTAATTCCGATGTAACTGTTCTTCCTTCTTTCCTTTTAGTGTTCGTTCCTTTTTCTGTGGAACATTTTTTTCTTTTTTTAGATTTTAGCCATTCTTCCATCCTTCTTTTCCCTCTTTCTTTCTTTTCAGTTTTCTGTATTTTCCATTTTCTTTTTTAACCGTTCTTCCTTCTTTCCTTTCAGTGTTCGTTCCTTTTTCTGTGGAACATTTTTTTCTTTTTTTAGATTTTAGCCATTCTTCCATCCTTCTTTTCCCTCTTTCTTTCTTTTCAGTTTTCTGTATTTTCCATTTTCTTTTTTAACCATTCTTCCTTCTTTCCTTTCAGTGTTCGTTCCTTTTTCTGTGGAACATTTTTTTCTTTTTTTAGATTTTAGCCATTCTTCCATCCTTCTTTTCCCTCTTTCTTTCTTTTCAGTTTTCTGTATTTTCCATTTTCTTTTTTAACCGTTCTTCCTTCTTTCCTTTCAGTGTTCGTTCCTTTTTCTGTGGAACATTTTTTTCTTTTTTTAGATTTTAGCCATTCTTCCATCCTTCTTTTCCCTCTTTCTTTCTTTTCAGTTTTCTGTATTTTCCATTTTCTTTTTTAACCGTTCTTCCTTCTTTCCTTTCAGTGTTCGTTCCTTTTTCTGTGGAACATTTTTTTCTTTTTTTAGATTTTAGCCATTCTTCCATCCTTCTTTTCCCTCTTTCTTTCTTTTCAGTTTTCTGTATTTTCCATTTTCTTTTTTAACCATTCTTCCTTCTTTCCTTTCAGTGTTCGTTCCTTTTTCTGTGGAACAGTTTTTTCTTTTTTTAGATTTTAGCCATTCTTCCATCCTTCTTTTCCCTCTTTCTTTCTTTTCAGTTTTCTGTATTTTCCATTTTCTTTTTTAACTGTTCTTTCTTTTTTTCTTTATGCCTTCATTTCATTTCCTTATTCTTTTTTTTATCCATTTGTAACTGATTTTTTTTTCTTCCTTCCTTTTTATGTTCCTTTATTTTCTGGGTTCATTTGTTTTCTTTTTCGATGTAAACGTTCTTCTTTCCTTGTTTTCCGGGGTACTTTCTTTTCTGTGGTGCTTTCTTTTTTCTTTTTTCGATTTTAACCGTTCTTTCTTCCTTTCTTTCTGCGTCTCTTTCAATTTCTATGGTACTTTCTTTTTTCTTTTTTCGATTTTAACCGTTCTTTCTTCCTTCCTTTCTGTGTCTCTTCCAATTTCTATGGTACTTTCTTTTTCTCTTCCTATGTTTGCTATTCTTTCTTATTTTCTGTCTGTGTTCCCTGCTTTTCTTTTGTCTTTTTAACTTTTGTTTGTTTGTTTGTTTCTTTCTTTCTTTCTTTGTTTCTTTCTTATTATGACCCTTTCTGTTTTTTTGTTCATTTTATTTTTCCTTTTTACCCGTTCATTTTCCATTCCTTTCTGTGAACCTTTCTTTTTCTTTGTTTTCTTGTTCAATTTCCAACGTTCTTTGTTTTCGATGTTCCTTTCTTTTCTGAGTCCTTTTCTTTTCCTAGTTTGATATTAACCCTTCCTTTTTCATTCCTTTCTGTGATCCTTCCTTTTTCGGTAGTACTCACTGTTATTTCTTCCTTTCTATCTGTGTTCCTTCCTTTTCAATGTTCTGTCTTTTAATTTTTTTCTTTTTTAACCGCACTTTCATGCTTTCTTTCTGTGTTCCTTTATTTTTTTATTCCTTTTTTGCCTTTTAAACTGTTTTTCCTCCTTCCTTTCTGTTATGGTACTCTCTTTTCCTCTTCCGATTTCATTCGCTCTTTCTACCTTTCTTTCTGTGTTCCTTTCCTTTCATTTCTCTTTTTTAACCTTTCTTTCTCCCTTTCTTTTTGCGTTCTTTTCTGTATTTTTATTTCTTTTATTTTTTTCCTTTTTCGCCATTCTTTCTTTCTTATTTTCTTTGAACCTTTCTTTTTCTAAGTTCTTTATCGTTTTTTGTTGTTTTTTTTTTTTTGTTCTTTATTTCAACCGTTCTTTCTTTCTTCCTTTCTGAGTTCCTTTCTTTTTTCTGTGTTTTCTTTGATTTTTTAACTTTTCGTTCCGTGTGGTTCTTAAAAATGATTGTCTTTTTAATATTGATAAATAATCATGTAAGTTTCTCAATATAATTTTAGACACCATCCTGGAGTTTTCATTTGTATAAAATGCTTTATGATAAAATTAATCTAAACAATACCCACTGATAATTACCCACCAGCAATAAAAAAAAAGTTTTTTTCCAAATCAAATATAACAATTATTTATTATATACTGTACGGCTATTAAAACTATAATCTAATATAAAATCCCCAACGCTGAAACTCAATTACCAAATGTATATATGTATATAATTAACCCCATGGGAAACAAGACGGACCCATCCCAGCCACTTGCGTTGGGCTTCGATTTACCGAAGCACTGAGAAATCCTTCACTGACTTGAAAATACCCTATCGTCCTATCCAGATTCAGGACCGTTCTAAGAGAAGGCTGAAAGGCACAAATAAAGTGAGAGGTACTTTTATTTGAGCATGCACATTATTTTTCCTTTGATATGGACTCTTTTCAATTCATCATCTCGTCTTTGTCACCAGTAACTTTAATCAAAACTCTGCAAAACAAAACACAAGACCAGATATTACATTTTTATTAGCAGTTTTGGGTAGAACGTGAATTTTCGCAAGTCGATTGCTCTTCATACTCACCAGCTTTAGTCCCAAGTGGAATTTTGGTTCAATAAACTAAAAACATTTCAAGTGTAATGACCATTTAACAAATTCGGCAGCGCAGCTTCACTTTGACCATTCAAAAGGCAGACAGATTATCCTGAATAAAATTAATATTTTATTCATTTTCAATTTTGATATTTTAGGACATACTTCCTAGCCTATAGGGTTACTTGATCGACCCGCACCACCGCTTTAAAGTGAATGAAGCGACCCTAAAAGTAGAATTTTTAAAATTCTTCTGATATTCGCATTAATAAACGAGAAAAAAAAAAAGCAATCGAAAACAATGACAACCGCATCATTTTTTTCTCCGAAAATTCTTGTTTTTTTTTTTTTTTCAAAACGTTTCTTTGAAAACGTATTTAATATCTATGGGTTTCTCCCGTGTGGTAATAGTAAATATTCAAGCAAAACTTTATCGGTAAATTCGATTCTCACTGTGCGTCAAATAGTACTCGCTTTGTCGTAAATCTCAGCTCAGTTAACCAAATAACAATATCACGTCCAGCGTATTTTATGCACAATTTTATCCATGTTCGTAATTGAATTTTACCGTTAATCAGAATGTTTGTTTTGTACTTATATGTAGTAATTTACAAACTTATCTTAGAACAAATGACTAACAATACCTACAGCCATCTGAAAACTATGAGCTAAAAACCAATGAGAATAAAGATACTTTACAAGACACTAGCACTAACAGATTCGAATACACTGACTGTCTCTCCTGCATGACGTATCAGTAGATCTGTTCTTTGTATCTAGATAGAGCCAAGGACGAACGACAACAACTGCAAGGAACGTGAGAGACAATAAAAGAAGACAAAAATTATAAGCAAGTGACGACTAGTGGAAGCGATGGTTTTCTCCACTCCTATGAAATGTCCACTAGTCGAGCCAATGGCTGATAATTTGCCGAATTTGTGGATCAACGAGAAACACTCTATTACTCTCAGTGGAATATGCTAATTGTATAAGCAACAGAGAAGTAAGACCCCCTTAAAATTGTTTTTTGTGTGACATTAAGCTGCGGCAAATAGTGAGGGTCTGATTCTCAAGGGAATATTCCTTCATTGCGATTACTCTCAGGCCCACTCTGAGTCGTTAGGGTAGCATCTATGGATCAAATAGATATGCTTGAAAATTATTTTTATTCGATTGGACCCTGGGTAAGAAATAAAACCCAGTAAGTATGTTAGAGTGTTTGGATAAATTTGCATATTCGGTAGATATACATCAGTCTGTTTGTCCTTATGTTGAACAGACAAACTGTTTAGAATTATTGATATGAAAAATACTTGAAAAATTATAAAGTGTGCTATAAATTAGATACTCAATGTTTGAATATCCGTCTTTGTCGATTATTTCACCATTAAGAGAGAGACAGACAGACACGCAGGCAGAGGGAGAGAGAGGGAGAAGGAAAGAGAGAGAAGGAGAGGGAGAGAGAGTGGAAACAGAGGGAGGGAAAGACAGAGAGAGAAAGAGAGAAATAAAGAGAGAGAAAGGGGAAAGAGAGAGGCAAATAGAGATAGAGGGAAAGACACAGAGAGAGAGAGAGAGAGAGAGAGAGAGATAGAAAGAGAGAGAGAAAGGGGGAAGAGGGAGAGAGATATATATACTACCCCTGGAAAAGATATGAAATTAGCTCGTTTAGAAGATATTTACTTAGATTTTTGTTATGTAGCAGTAAATAAACTTGAAACAGATTTAACGCAAAATATTTTAATCAATAACTGAACATTTCGCTTCATAAAATGCAACTTATACTATATTTAATAATGCTAATTCATGGTAGGATATATTATTTAATCCAATTTGTTTGAGGAGTATTTTATTGAACCGTAATTTTAAGCAATCAATTGAAAATATTTTGACTTTTACGTGCTATTGTCTTGTGTTTTAATTAGCATTTCATCTATTAATAGTCTATTTTCTGGTAAAACCTAAGGGAACATACCCTTGTGTGCTAATTCAATAATTTTTTTCTACTGGTAAGATGTTGGAATGCAATACAATTAAAGCAAAAGGAGTACTATGTTCTAAGTTATCCATCAAACTCTTTTCATTAGTTCACCTATCACACTGAAAAACTTAGTCTTGAATAAAATCACATGCAGAAAAATGTCATATCCGTACAGTTACTTGTTCTTCTGTCGACCTGATCTTTCAATTTGATACACAGACCCGTGTATATTAATTCAATCCACCATTTTTATAACCACTCTCTAATACCCATACCGGTGCCTTCATACGATTTTTAAACTATCATGGCGCATTGAACGAGAATTCTTCAATTACGGAAACCGTCCTACATACATTTTGCAAACACGGAAATGTTTACACTTGGATTCCACTGAGTCCACTAATATTGACCTGACACGTCCGTTCGATCAATTTTCCGGGCAAGAACGTGTTTGATCTTTATTGCATGCATCGGAGTGAAATGCTGACATGCACATAGCTATATCCTCATAATCCGATGACAATTCAGTGGTTAGGGCGAAGGTGTTAAGAAACTTTGATGAATATTTCAATAAGCAACTCTGTTAATTTCGTATCATCTTTACAGCTAATATGAAAGGGTTTGATTTGGTTTCTTTGTACAGTGGCATATCAATATTCGAGGGTTATTTAATGCCAAAGACATCCTTGCAGAAAGACAGCTGTGGTACCATTTAACTCGTAGCTAGGTAGATGACAATGTCATACTATTTCCACGTGCATCAGTCCGAAAGTGAGTTTAAGAGAGTGACATGATCATGTGATAAGCGTCATTGGTCGCTTTCCTTAAACGTGATGTATGACATTTCGTGTAATTTAACTTTTGTATTGGAAAGCAGTTGCAGGAAAAATTGACACACACATACACGCGCGTGCGCAGGTAGTTACATTCACCAGAGAAAATGCCTATTAACAAGCACACCTGATTCTGTGTTTATGATATACTAATTTGTTTATATATTCTTTATCAATGATACTGAACTTTATTTATCAATATAGCGAAACACACAATCTATCTATCTATCTATCTATCTGTGTGTGTACATATATATATATTTATATGTGTGTGTGTGTGTGTGTGTGTGTGAGAGAGTGTGTGTGTGTGTGTGTGTGTAGTTGAGCAGGAGTCTTTCATTTAAACGTGTTTGATTAAATCATAAAGACACATTTTGTCTATATAACTTTATTAAGATCCTTTCAAGTTTCCTGCTAAGTGTCTTGGTTCCAAGTTGGAATTGGTGGATGAATTTACCAAAATTGTCCCGATCGCTTTCGGTCCTTTCATTAGATATCATCAGGGTTGCTTTCATGTATAAGAAGTGTTTTTGAAAGAGATCTTTAGGTATATTTATACCATTACAAAATTACGTAAATTCAGAGTTGGATAAAAATGAGATGCCAATAAATTTAAAAAACAAAACCTTCTCAAAGGAAATACAATATTATCAAGAAATATAAAATATTTAAAAATAAAAATTAAAGGCATTTCAAAGCATTTCAAAAACTCTTTTAAAAATACTTCTTACACATGCCAGGAATCTCTGATGATGGCCTATGAATGGTCCAAAAACGTTTGGCACATTTTTGGTAAATTCATCCATCAATTCCAACTTGCAACCAAGACACTTATCAGGAAACGTGAAAGGAACCTAATAAATTTTATAGACAAAATGTCATTATTGTTTAATCAAATATACTTATATATATATATATATATATATATGTGTGTGTGTGTGTGTGTGTGTGTGTGTGTGTGTGTGTGTGTGTGTGTGTGTGTGATTAACCTTTCTTACAGAAACATTTTTCTATATCCTAAAATGTCGAACAGTACCACACAAATTACGAAATATGATGATAAATAGGCAGGATATAAACTTACAACTAAATTTCCCGCGAATGAGGTGATATTCACCAGATCTGACCAGTGGTTATTTTTGGTCCATTTTCACTCTTATTTTCATGAACTATCGTTGAAAATAATTCTCTATCGAGGATTTTCCCTTTTTTTTCGCTTCCAAAATACATGAAATTATGATTAATGGAAGGAACCAAAGAAAATGAATATAGACCTATTTTAGTTTTATGCTGTACTTGTTGGTGGCCAGCATACGTGCACTTTCCTCCATCAAACGCTTTTAAACTATTATTTTTCTCCTTTGTTTTATATATATATATATACATAAATATATATATATATATATATATATATATATATATATATATATATATATATATATATATTCCTTTCTTTCTCACATTGTTCACATCAGAAATGTATGTATGTATGTATCTATCAATCTATCAATCCTGGTCTGCTAATATCTATCTATCATATTATATGTAAAAATATCTAAGAAAAGATTTTAGATTATTTCGATGACAATGTTGTAAATCCTTTTTACAATTTATAGTATTATATAAAATTTAATTATATATATATATATAGATATATAGATATAGTGTGTGATATCATGATTAGAATACTCGTTATTCATTCAGTTACTCAGATTTCCACAAGTTTCCAATATCAGAACAGTTATATAAAAAAATTTATCATTTTATATATACTTATATATATAGCCTGTAAGTTAAAGTTATGTCTTGGTGAAAATGCCACAGATCTCAATGAAAATGAAAAATAAAAGTAGCTACTGATTACGTTGTTTTAAAATAACGTTAAATTCTATGACGCCTCGGGGAAAAAGTCACGATAATGATGCATTTGATTACTCTATGAGTACATTCTGAATTAAAAGTTATTTTTAGACTACATTTTACACGGACTTGCCTTATACAGTCATAATTTTTTAGCTGTTTTCATTTCTAATTTTCTTTTGTCTACTGCAAGAACCGAATATATTGAATATATATATATATATATATATATATATATATATATATATTGCTGTGTAATTCGAGCAGATCTTTTTATTTATCTTATTTTGAGAGTGAATCTCACTTTTCGCAATATGTTGAACGTGGATTTCTCCTTCATCACCATTACTCACATGTACACTCTTGGAGTAGTGATACCTTTTTGGTTCCTATCTATACGTCAAACGCAACTGTTAAATCATTTATAATGAAATTTTTTAACGGTGTGCAAATAGAAATATTAGTGTACGATTGCAATACTTTCAATCAATTTACTCTGTGCAAACAAATTATCTATGGTATGTTTAATAATAATATTATGTAGGAAGTGTTGATATGCCAAAGCCAACCACAACTAGTCACACTGAGAGATTGTCTCCATTAAGTTGTTCTTGTTAGGTTATGTATAATTTCAATCTATATTTTTCTTGTCGTTTCATCCTTTTCTTGTTTATTCCTTACTGCATATGATTTTTCAAAGTGAAGTTATATTACAGTAGACAATTTCTAAACTTAATCACTTTTTTTAGTAAAAATACATTTATTTTTATATTTACCTTCAAACTCTCTGGCATTCGTTTAAAAACGGAAAAAAAATTCATCGACAAATTTAATATAAAGATAAATGTACCAATGAAATGGAAAAAAAAAATCTATAAAGCTCGGATTTCAGTTTCGCCTGTAGTTAGTTTGGTCCATTGTAGCAGAATTAATCCATCCACGAGAGATAAAAAAAACAACAACAAAAAAAAACTTGATGAAACACTTTGTGATCAATTGGAAATATCATGTTTTATCAGAAAAAAAAGAAGAGGAAAGATATATTGATGCTTGCGGTGAGAATTATTAACTTAATATAAGGATAATCGAAGCCAAATATTTCTTTAATTCAAGATTTTAATGATTTCTCGGTCGAATACAACAAGTACGAAGAGGAGGCAACGCTTTAGTAATGATAAAGTCGTAAAATTTCTCGAAGGCGTCATTTATTTGTTAGCGTTAAAATAGAGAGAAAAACCTAGATTTAAAACGTTGATTTTTAAGAGAAGCAGAACACTTTATTTAAAAGAGTAACCGACACACATACGTACGTATGCACACACACACACACACACACACACACACACACACACACACACACACACACACTTACAATATCTGATCCCTTCTTATTTTGTTATAAGATAAATTACATTGACTTCAGTGTTGATATATGTCTATTTCTGTGAATTCATGGTTTGTTTTGGTTTGATTTTATAGCATATCAACCATTGTAGGTTATTTGATGCCAAATCCAATTTTACACATATAAATAGTTCTATTTCAAACAATTCAGATTAGCATAAGTGCAGTTTTTGTTTCCACGCAGCTAAATGTGAAAACAGTTCTTTTCTAAACAATTCAGTTTAAGATAATTACAGTGTTTAAATGTCAAAAACAGTTCAATTTCAAACAATTCAGTTTAGTATAAGTACGCAGTTTAATAGTCAAAAAAGCTCTACTTCATACTATTCAGGTTATTCAGCAAAATTGATTGGTTCAAATTATTAGCGTGGCTTCTATGGATGAGAATAAAACACAGCTATCGAAAGATTACCATGACTCATACTCAAACCACATGTCCAAATAACATCGCCCTTCCCGCGGGTAAAAAAGTGGCTCGTCCTGTTAAGGTTGGAGGTCTGGCGCCAGTGTTCGAAAAACCAGTTTAAAATTAAAAGGAAAATTACAAAAATGTAAAAACACTATTCAAATAGCGACATTCAACGTTATAATTTTAAATGGAATAAGCCACCTGCCTGAGCTGACCGCTTCTGCAATAGATCATAACATAGATAATATGCATACAAGAACACAGATACTTTCATAGCAAATAAATAAAATACCACAATACCTGCAGGGGATGGATGTTTATCTCAGCATCTGTATGGAAAAACTGTGAAGTTTATAGCTACCGAAACATTAACCTAAGGAATGTTATAACATAATTGCACACTTAGGGTAGATTTTGAAAACTGGTAACCGATAACGGAAAAATCGTGCATTTTCCATAAAAAGGAACGTAATCTACGATCGTTGTAAACCTTTGAAGTACGAAGAATCGAACTCTCCATCTTGGAACGAGCACTTCAGAAAGAATACCTTACCTCAGTTCCCGAGACTTTTCATAAGGAACACATTTATAACATTTGCAGAAATGTCTTTTTGTCTAAAGCTAAATGTTCTACTCATATGAGATCTCATAACGGCAAACAGTTGCAGGCTGATTTTACACAGACTCTTAGTTTGCAACCAACAAGTAATTCGTTTAAAATATTTTAGAAAGTATGTTGGTCTGCAGTGCGTTCCTGAAGCTCTACAGGGTTAATATCAATGACATAGACGGGCCTCTTTCCTGCGGCAGTGCATATAAGGGTGACGTTGGCCTGAGGACTCATTTGTATGCCTACGAACTCTCCTTGTGCGAGTGAGGAGATACCTTTCTTCTGTCAAGAAGTGTCAATAACTCTGTGTGTGTGTGTGTGCGTGTGTGTGTGTGTGTGTGTAAGGGAGACAGAGAGACAGACAGAGATTGAGAGTGAGTGAGAGAATAAGCTAGTAAGTGTATGAGAGAGAGAGAGAGAGAGAGAGAGAAAACATATGATCGAAAATCTTTTTGGCATATTTGGCTCGCAGTCTAAAGAAAAAAATGCAATTTTTTTTTTTTTCGAAAAAACATATTCCTGTAAGCATGTCAAACTGATTTTCCACATTGATTTTTCTTTCTTCTTCCGCCGGACATTGTTCCAAAGTTTATTTTCTGAAATGCAAAGTGGCATGTGTAATGTAATCAACATATGAAATACAATCAGAGACTCGAGTTTAAATCCATGATAGGGATGCTAAGAGAAAATAGCCAGACAAACTGAGTTTTTAGCCTTAGGCTGTAGGGGGTGCTTGAAATCGTTTAGTAGATATTTTTGTCCCCCAATATGAAGTGTGACCTGTTGTTTTGTGAATCTGTTACTCTCCAATTTGTAGTGGTATGTTGTTCGTGTTTATGTTTGGTCCCCCACAATTTATGCTAGTATATTTGAAAATGGCAAACGAAGTAAAGATGTGTGAAACGAAGCGCACAAAAAGAACTTTTAAAACAAAGCGGTGCAAACAAACTCAAATTTATATATCAACGACACATGCAATAGATTAGTGTTCTAATACTTTTCGTCAAATATTCCTTTGTGTGTGTGTGCGTGTATGTGTGTGTGTGTGTGCGTGACTAACACTAATACTACAAAGTAAAGACTAAATAACAAAAGTGTCCTATGTTTGTTGACTAAGTATTTCTACTGTTTGTTCCTTTCTGTGGTTTGACGAAATTTCTGTTTTCGAGGCTGGAAAAAGTCTCACTGACAAAGTATAACAAGGAAGAGAATGGTTGCATGGAGTATAGATTTTCATGGCGGTTGACTGCTGGAAGTCAAATGTAAAAAAGAGGATTAGTGTAACGACTCTGTTAGACGTAATTGATAAAGCGTGTGTTCTCTCTGGAAGTCATACTGGAAAAAGTGTGTTGACCCTGTAAGTGAAAATGTGAAAAAAAGTTGTGTTAATTCTCCAAGTGAAATTGTGAAAAAGAGAGTGAGTGTTGGAAGATTAGAATATTTATAGAAAATTCTTATCATGTTGTAGGAACCAAAAACGCGGGACAAAATTGAAGTTGCAGACGTAGTTGTGAGCACTAAACACGTGATCTTCCTGGCCAATAGGTTCCCGAGGTTGATTAGCTTATCGACGTCCGCCATCTTTGTTTCGGGAACAAGTGGCATAACGGCTATTTTTAGATATAGGAGTGTAAATCCTATAACTTTACCAGCTGGAAAGCTTCGAAATGTTTTGCTTAGAAATTATGTTTCACATCCCACCTGTGACGAACGTCTTGGGTAAATAAGCACTAGAAAATACAAGACTATAAGGTCAAAAATCAGTTCCTTTCAATTCAGTTCAGTATAAGTGAGCAGTTTAGTTCCTATTGACCCCATAGTTAGGAACTTCTCAGGTGCTGCCACTTCAGGGCAGAGTGGACAAGACAGCGATGGCAATGAAAGGGTACTTCACATTCCTCAAAACTCCAGCATTCCTGAAGCCTCACCATCACGTTGTTTAGTGTCATATATCAGGACACTCGTTGTGAGGTCTTACCCTTCTGCAAAGAAGTTGTCAGTGTATTCTATAGCCCCCGGTGACTGAGCAAACAAAAAATTTAGATAATATTGTAGCATATCCAATCATAGAATGTAAATTAATTTTTCGTTGTAAGTGAACTCTATACTTTGAGAATATACATATATATATATATATATATATATATATATATATATATATATATATATATATATATATTGTCATCCACTGACAGACTGTTTCGTTGAATCACAACTCGTCAGTGCGGATAGACACGCGAAATACTTCAACCTAGGAACGAATACTGACTGACTCGGGTATCTTACCTGGAGCCATCGTTATTCTCAGCGTTTGTGGATGAATATTTTACGTATATATTTTTACTAATACATTATCATCTACCTGGAACATCCAATTCATGAAAAGAGACATTATATTTCAGCTTATGTGGCAGCTGGCAAATTTCCCCTCAAAAGTGTTCAACCCACGGAGGAAAGCATATATATCATCATCTACAAACGCACTGCTTCGTTTTATCACAATTCTTCCTGACGGAATATTGTTGGATAGTAAGGTACAGTTCTGCCAGATTTTACGATTATTATATCTTTGGAAGAACTCTGTATAGGTGAGGCTAATTTCTTGATAGGGAATTTATGCCATACTTAATTCAATACAACTTATACAGACGTATACAACAGACCCAAAGTACGGCCCATTTAAAAAGTATTGCTAGTGGTGTACCTCTTCATCGTCCTATCTACCCTGCTGTTATATTGTTTTTGAGAGTGGTTTGAGGATTTTTTTTCCGATTAAATTATTATTATTTTTTTGTAATTCTATCAAGCCACCAAAATAACCTCTTAATTGAGAGTCGGTCGAGTACTTTGAAATATTTTTTTTTTGTCTGAAAGCTTCTATCGCAGTTAAATACATTTTTTTAACATTTTGGAACGAATTTCTTTTTTCACTTGACTGAAAGTTGAGATAGTTCCAACGAATTTAGGGGATTTTTTCCAGAGGGTGTTATTTTATTTCTTTTCTTGTCCACTGTTAAAAGATTCGGAGATTATCCCCCACAAAAAAAATGTTTAAAAACTAAAAACTAAATGAAACAATGAACATGCGCAAAATTAGAAATCTGAAAAGAAATCTGCGTGATTAAAATAAAAACATACAATCTTATTAAACAAAAACCTATACTAAAATCGAAAAAAAATGATGTTATTATTTATTTTTTATTTTGGCGTTATGATGAAATGTATTTTTTTAATTAAGAATATTCTAACGAAGGTGTTTGAGATATTTTTTTAAAATCTTTATTTGATTTTTCAAAAGATCTTTTTCGAATAATTCGTGTAGATTACCGCCGATTAATATTAATTTTTTTCATGTCGGCCATAATCTGTTTGTGGTTATCACTATCGATGCAAATTAGTTTGCTGTCCAAAATTCAGATCGATGCATCTTCAGTTTCATTTGTTCAATCATAAATTAATTGAAAAATGTTGAAATTAAGGATTATGGCTTCAGTCCATTTACGCTAATTGATTGAAGTCGAATCTCTTGGCCAAAATCGACCGTCGCAAGATGCTACCACATTTCCCTTACATTTTTTTAAACAGTTAATGACCCTCTTGGAATGCAAAGAATTGTAATTTGCAAATTCCTCCTTGCAATTTGAATAAAGCAATTGCAGCATCAAATATTTCCACCAGGAGAGCAGCAGCATGTTTAAAACATACTTCTTTCGCGTCAATCTATATTCTTAATTGCTAAGAGTTTGTTGGTCTGTCCTCTATAAATAACCAAACGGTTTGACGTATAACTATCAAATTATGTATGATTATTAAACATAGGATTAAAGTTAAACATTAAAATCCATCACTGTTTTGAGAAAGAAGAGTTTTATTTATTATTGCTACACACCGTAAATAATACTAAATATTTCATATTCCTGAATATAGAAAATTGAAAAAAATCTATCATAGTGTTACATAGCCATGATATGGCTACGTGAAACAGACATAGAATATTCATAACATATATACATAGAACATAGGAATCCTGAAAATCGAAAACCACGTAACGACTTCTTACATCAGGTACGAAACCTTTTATTACCTTTGAGTTGTTTATAAAAGAGTAAGAAAATATTCTTTACCTTTAAATATCGTGTTCTAAATATTACGCTCTATTAGATATGGCGGTGAGGCTCCAGTTCTGAAGGTCTGATAAATATAGAGTACACTTTCATTGCCTTTATTGCCAGAAGCACTGGAAGCAGTGCAGTATCTTTCTTTTAAGGCTCCAATATAGGTCATTTAGATCAGTTTAAAATTATTAGTATTTGATCGTAATATGGAATAGTATATATCAATGTGAAAACAAATGGTTGTAGATAAATATAAGAACAATTTTTAAAAAATACAATCGATCGTTGAAAATAAAGTTAGTATTACAATTAGAAATTTAGAAAGGAATCAGATTCCCGCATTAAAAATTCAATAAGGAGTTGATAATATGTTAAATAAACTAAACATGGAATTCCTAATTAGATATATAACGGGTCCTCCAAGATCAGGCTTTCTTAAACCTTTACTTGATGCACACCTTGTAAATATATGTAATTTCCATTCCCCCTAAATAAATTGAATATTTATTTCTTGATTTAAATAGATGCCATGATGAGAGAGGGTTTCTTTTGAAAATAGTTTTTGTTTGAATATAAAAATAAATTTTTGCCAAATATTGAATTGTAATTATAAATGGAATAATTAATCAGATATTACTACTAGCACCAATATATACCTTGTCATACTGAAACTGACTTAACAAGAGATGATCCGGTTCTCTTCGGTCAGTGAAAGATTTATTTAATTTATCTAAAATCTCCTACCATGGAAAATAATTTAGTACTTTGGGTTTTTATTTTCTTTCTTTTTCATAATTTTCTTTAACTTTTTACATTAATACATTTTATTTTTATAATTAAATAATGCTTTTCTCAAGGAATCTCATAACATGATATGAAAATATTTTAAAATTATATACATTTTATAAAAAAATGTTCTTAAAATATCATTGTTTTCCAATGTTTTTTCGTGAAAATAGGATTATATGCGTCGTTAACGAAGTCTAAACGATCAGGACATTTTTAGTCGGAATCAGATCATTCGTTCATTTAAATCACCCGTAGGTTTTGAAGGTTTTAACTGTGCAAAAAACACATCACTAGGGTCCATCACATCTGACATTATACAAGGTGGATATCTGCTAACTGTTCTACATTGTTTTCTGCTGTAAAAGGATTTATAAATACAAACTTGTAAAATCACTCCTCGTGAACGACAATGTTTTTATTCACCTGTTTTCACTCTATTCGTCCCCGTAAGTCTATATGGATAATTTTGTGAAGCTCTGACATACTGAATCTACTTCGCTAAAAATGATAGCTGATGATTTTAAAAACTCGAAATCCTTAAACTAGTTCCTACACTAAATACTTTTAAATAATTTCTAATGTTAACAGTCACACATAGAAAAATCAGTAAAAATAAAACACCCATCTACGCATGAATCAATCCACAAAACTTATCAAATTTACCAACATTTTATACTGTTTATACGAGAAAAGAATCAGCGAATTATAAACGCAAATTCATATCTAATTCTTGAATTATTTTTAATGGGAAAGATGTTTTTTATCAGGTTGTTTTTTTAAATGTTTTCGTTTCAAGATTAATATCTCAACAAAATGCAGAAACGATAATTGTAAATGGAATATTCTAGCACTTAATAAAACCCACAGCAAATCAGACCAAGCAATACCGACGAAAAGCTTAAAAGACCCGGATCTTTTCAGTCAGAGACAGATCATTCGTTTAATTACGTCTATGATTTGAAAGGATCTCCTGTGAACGTGAAATCGCTAGTTGTCACTCCACGTGATCAAACATTCTGTTAGGTGCGCGATATATGGCTACTAGTTTTAAATATCTAGCTCTATTTGTACTTGTTATATCGAGATGATAAATATCATCGCTATTATCTTCATCAAGTCGCGTTGACAGCACGTACTTCCTTTATTCTCTCTCGCCAATCTTCCGTCTATCGATTGCTCCAAGTAGGTCTTCTAGGCAGCATCTTGTGTCCCCACTGAGATTATGAAAGTCTTTGCTGGTAGGCCAACATTGGCACATTTATGTGTTGGAATCACTGAAAGAAGGTCGCAAATGAGTTCGTCATTCTCCACCACTGCCCCGCATGTCTTCTTCATCTTCCTTATATGGTTTGTGAGATAGAAGTTTGGTGGTCGTTCATGTACTGTTTGTGGGATATTGTTTCTACAAGTAATCGCACAGTATTCTTGTGTAGTTTCCATCTAGCGTTTTTTTCTAAGCATTTTTAACGTCCACGTAGTGAATCTCTATAGTAGAATGAATATAGCCACAGCTTGAACAGAATCCCGTTTTATTTTATCAATACATTGCCTGTCAATAGGATTCTACGTCTTCGATAGGCGTATGTTCATATGCTTTTCAGTTGACGAGATGCTGCTGCTGAGGTATTTAAACTGATCCACTGATTAGATGTTCTAAGTACGTTTGTCTAGACTACGTACTTAGAACATCGATTGACAAAATCAAAGAGAATGGCTTCGAACTAACGAAGAAAAGAAGCAGAAGATACCCCGCAACAACAATTACCGATGCCGACTACGCCGATGACATAGCGATACTGGCAAATACACCTGACCAAGCCGAAACACTTCTGCATAGTTTGGAACGAGCAGCAGCAAGCATAGGCCTCTATGTTAATGCACACAAAACGGAATATATGAGCTATAACCAAACGGGGGACATCTCCACTCTAGAAGAAACCTCACTTAAACTAGTAGACAAATTCACGTACCTAGGAAGCAGCGTCGAATCAACCGAAAAGGACATCGAAACGAAGTTAACGAAAGCATGGACAGCTATCAATAGGCTATCGATTATATGGAAATCAGACCTAACCGATAAAATGAAACGCAGTTTCTTCCAGGCAGCAGTCACATCGATACTGCTATATGGATGCACTACATGGACGCTAACAAAACGACTGGAGAAGAAGCTAGATGGCAATTACACAAGAATGCTGCGTGCAATCCTGAACAAGTCCTGGCAGCAACACCCCACAAGACACCAACTGTACGGCCACCTGCCCCCTATCACGAAAACTATTCAAGTTAGACGAACCAGACATGCAGGACACTGCTGGAGAAGCAGAGATGAACTCATAAGAGATGTACTCTTATGGATCCCCACACATGGCCGCGCAAAAGCAGGACGACAAGCTCGAACGTACATTCAGCAGCTATGTGAGGATACAGGATGTTGTCTTGAAGACCTACCTACGGCGATGAATGATAGGGAGGAGTGGCGAGAGAGGGTCAGGGATATCCGTGCTACCAGCGCGATATGATGATGATGATGACTGATTAGAGATGTTTGCAACTTGAAATGGAAAGGTTTTATTTTTTGTTTAAAACTATTTGGCCTTTAGAAAGACAATAAGCCGTCCGCTACGCTGCTTGACATATGCTGTGCAAAAGGACTCATGAATTTACAAGACGCACTCGGTTATCGATGTTGTTGGCCTCTGCATAAATGTAATTGGGATACCGTCTGCTCCCTGCCTTTTTTAAATATAAAACCCATTTTATAAATAGATCTATGGACGTCCGAAATACGTTATCTAGACAGATTATAAATAATTATAATGCTTTTGCATCTCCTTATAAGGCTTCAGCTATAATGTCGAAAAAGACTGTGACTCCAACAGTCGGCCGTACTATTTCTTTCGTGTTTTCGTAAAGTATCATTAAAATGGTAACAGTTAATTTGGTAAGAGTATCTGCTAATAGTAATTGCTCCATCTTTAATTCCTGTATGAAATCGAATGCCTTAGAAAAATCTATGAAGTGTAGAATTGCCTCGAGATTCAATGCTCGTACTCTTTCGATAATTCGAATTATATTCAGAATCTATGAAGTTTTCTATCAATTTCCTCGAAAGCCGTTGTGAATTTTAAAAAGATTATTCTCGATTCCGAATCAGAAATGGTTGAAAACCACGGCATTATAGCAGCTATAGTGGTGAGTGTTAGACATTTGAAGTTGATAATGGTGCAAATTTTCATCCATTTCTCTTTTGTCTTTTATATATGGACCGTGTTGCATAATCGGAGGGGCGTTACATCGAGGCATGCAGCTTTTCTGTTTTTAGTTTTTGCAATACAGTGTCAAGTTCTTCCAACTTAGAGTGTTCAAGATTATGTCTAGTAGGCCATTAATGATTTTTTGGATAAGTTTGTCTGTGATTTTAGGAGGGGTTTAAAGCAAAATCTTGAAATATTCTTTCCACTGGGAAAATCTTTATTCTTGGTTAGCAGATTTTAGTTTTGTTCTTGAAGTGATCTTGCCTCCGCTCACTTAATTTACTGTCTCGTGATTGTTTATCTTCTATTGAATTTCTAATTTTGTTGAGTTGGCCTTGAATTTATTCTAACTTTTTTGTATATCAGGGTTAGTTCTTTCCTAAGATTCTGCTTTCTTTCATTTAGGATACTTTTTTAAAAGGTTAACTCATTTTTTCCAAATACTAATGATTTCCACGGAACTCTTGAATCTGTTGGTATATGTTCCGCTGATTTTTTGACAAAGTTCTCATATTCGTAATTCGGAGTATGCCCAATAGATATTTCCTGAGGACTATCCAATTTGTTTATTACCGTTACGGGATATTTTTTGTTTATTTCTTGTTTGGAAAGTGAGGACCAGGCATAACGTGTGGCTTTGACAGTTTCTTATGCCTGCGTTGATTCAAGCGTATCTTATCTGAAACGATTTTTTATCGGAATACACTCCTTCGAAGAGGAGTATGCTTCACAATTCAGAATGCTATTAATTCATTTTTTTTTTAATTAGTTTATGATCTAGTTGTAAACTAGTATATTCCCTCCTTATGGACGCCTGTTCTTTTATTCAGCCAGACAAAGTTTTATTCCCACTGCAGTGGTCTATACGAATAACTTTGAGTTGCTTTAGGTTCAGTGTGCGATATTTGGCAACTAGCCTATATGATCCGGTAATACTAGTTCTTGCAAGAGAAGAATATTTTAATGTTAAGTAGTAATTCCTCTCTTTATAAACTGCTCTGATTTTATTCACGATATCAAAATTTTATTCAACCCCAGAAGTCAAAATCGACCATTTTGACAAACCTTACGCTAGTTTTATAATATCAGACAAATAACTTAAATGATCAAGCCCCATTCGTTTTCCAGTTATGAAGGGATTTAAAAATCCAAATGAGTAATTTCACCCTCTGTAGACGACTATTTTTTTACTTTGCCAAAATATTATTTTCCGCGGGAGTTTATTTGAACTACTTTGAGAATTCCAGTTCTAGATGGAGGTGTAAGATAAATACAACGCTATGATGAACAATACAGGTGAAACATCGGCAGTGCTTCAATATATCGTACTTTTCTGGAGGAAAAATATACATCAGTCTCATATAATTTGATTCTGATCGAATCGACACTTAAAAGTACGTCATAAGTATGACAGAAACGTTTTGTTATTATTATGACCGGCTCGGACCACTTATGCAGCATAGACGTTCAATTCAGTTAGTACATTAGATCTTTAAGTGTCCAATACACTTATATTTGTCTCTTTTAAATGTTTCTTTAGATGGTATCTTACTGCAAAAAAGAAAAATCCTTTTAACAAGCAAAAGGAAGCAAATCATTGAAATTGTTTCCGAGTCAGCCATTGAAAAAATGTGATGAAATTATTTCGAGTATTTTTCAAGTGTGTTTTCACAATATAACTAATGCAAAGACTTCTCAATTTCTTTTTCGACAAAACTTCTCGTAAATAAGTCGATCACATTGTTAGAGTGTCCTTATAGCCCATACTCAAGGTGTCTTAATGTGAAATGTATTCTGTCGGTATAGGTATGTTATTGATTATTATTATTTCTATCTACAAGACGTTGTTCTTCATGGAGGAGTTCATGATGCAACGGTTATTGTAGTAGGCAGTTAACTAGGCTACCCTAGTTAAAACTTTGAACGAGGCTGTTTTTATTTTTCTCATAGCTATAATATTCTTGGGAAAACTATAAATCCAACGATTCTGTGACCAGTTTAAGTAAATTGTAAAGTTAACTAGACTCTTAAACATTGATTAAACAACTGGACTGCGTGATGCAAAACACTGAATTTAAACCGGTTTTAAACCTGAAGAGGGGTGCACTCTGCCAGACACCCTTCATAAGTGGCACCTTCACGACCAACCCAATTTAAGGGGATCAGTTAAGATTATTGTTCTTCAAATATATTTTCCATGTTATTTATAGATACAAAATCATTCTCTTTTCCTAACGTTTACAAAACGCCTATGTTGCTAAGAATAAATTGGTAGAAATTTGAGCAAACTTAAATTGATATATAGTAGGGCAGACTAGGTTCTTCAGTCTTGGTGAGGCAACTAGTCTAGGAGAAGGAAAACTCTGAATTCAAACCTATTAAACTCCCCTTAAAAATTGACCCTCTGTCATATCCTGCACGAGCGGAGGGGTTGTGTAAATATGATGAATGGATTGAGATAAACAAACAAATATTTCAGAAATAAAAAAGAGGTTGGTTGGTTGGTTGGTTGGTTGGTTGGTTTTAGGGCATGTCGATCTTTTTACGTTATCTAATGCCAAATACTATGTATACGGTGACGGCCATAATGTTAAAAACGGGATAATTTCATCAGAAAAGTAGGTATAACATTTTATCTAAGTTGTTTTGGCTTCTATAATTTTCTCAAACAATAGATACGATATTAATTGTTATTCTGTGAAATTTTGTTGCTATTTGAAATAATAATAAAAAGTACTGAATGATTTAGTGGTTTACTGCAAAACCCAGGGCAGCTTTTTACATTTATTTATATTGCTTTATCCTCTCTCTGTATTTTTACTCTTCCTTTCAATCCCCAATAACATTTGGTTAATCTGTTTAACTGTTAATTATATTGCTTTATCCTCTACCTGTATCTTTCCTCCTCCTTTCAATCCCCAATACCATTTGGTTCATCTCTTTAACTGTTAATTATATTGCTTTATCCTCTCCCTGTATCTTTCCTCCTCCTTTCAATCCCCAATACCATTTGGTTCATCTCTTTAACTGTTAATTATATTGCTTTATCCTCTCCCTGTATCTTTCCTCCTCCTTTCAATCCCCAATACCATTTGGTTCATCTCTTTAACTGTTAATTATATTGCTTTATCCGCTCCCTGTATCTTTCCTCCTCCTTCCGATCCGCAATACCATTTGGTTAATCTGTTTAACTGTTATTTATATTGCTTATCCTCTCCCTGTATCTTTCCTCCTCCTTTTAATCCGCAATACCATTTGGTTTATTTCGTTTAACTGTTAATTATATTGCTTTATCCTCTCCCTGTATCTTTCCTCCTCCTTTTAATCCGCAATACCATTTGGTTAATCTGTTTAACTGTTATTTATATTGCTTTATCCTCTCCCTGTATCTTTCCTCCTCCTTTCAATCCCCAATACCTTTGGTTAATCTGTTTAACTGTTATTTATATTGCTTTATCCTCTCCCTGTATCTTTCCTCCTCCTTTCGATCCCCAATACCATTTAGTTAATCTGTTTAACTGTTATTTATATTGCTTTATCCTCTCCCTGTATCTTTCCTCCTCCTTTCAATCCCCAATACCATTTGGTTAATCTCTTTAACTGTTATTTATATTGCTTTATCCTCTCCCTGTATCTTTCCTCCTCCTTTCGATCCGCAATACCATTTGGTTAATCTGTTTAACTGTTATTTATATTGCTTATCCTCTCCCTGTATCTTTCCTCCTCATTTTAATCCGCAATACCATTTGGTTTATTTCGTTTAACTGTTAATTATATTGCTTTATCCTCTCCCTGTATATTTCCTCCTCCTTTTAATCCGCAATACCATTTGGTTAATCTGTTTAACTGTTATTTATATTGCTTTATCCTCTCCCTGTATCTTTCCTCCTCCTTTCAATCCCCAAAAAAATTTGGTTAATCTGTTTAACTGTTATTTATATGGCTTTATCCTCTCCCTGTATCTTTCCTCCTCCTTTCAATCCCTAATACCATTTGGTTAATCTGTTTAACTGTTATTTATATTGCTTTATCCTCTCCCTGTATCTTTCCTCCTCCATTCAATCCCCAATACCATTTAGTTAATCTGTTTAACTGTTAATTATATTGCTTTATCCTCTACCTGTATCTTTCCTCCTCCTTTCAATTCCCAATACCATTTGGTTAATCTGTTTAACTGTTAATTATATTGCTTTATCCTCTACCTGTATCTTTCCTCCTCCTTTCAATCCCCAATACCATTTGGTTAATCTGTTTAACTGTTATTTATATTGCTTTATCCTCTCCCCGTATCTTTCCTCCTCCTTTCAATCCCCAATACCATTTGGTTAATCTGTTTAACTGTTATTTATATTGCTTTATCCTCTCCCCGTATCTTTCCTCCTCCTTTCAATCCGCAATACCATTTGGTTAATCTGTTTAACTGTTATTTATATTGCTTTATCCTCTCCCTGTATCTTTCCTCCTCCTTTCAATCCGCAATACCATTTGGTTCATCTCTTTAACTGTTAATTATATTGCTTTATCCTCTCCCTGTATCTTTCCTCCTCCTTCCGATCCGCAATACCATTTGGTTAATCTGTTTAACTGTTATTTATATTGCTTATCCTCTCCCTGTATCTTTCCTCCTCCTTTTAATCCGCAATACCATTTGGTTTATTTCGTTTAACTGTTAATTATATTGCTTTATCCTCTCCCTGTATCTTTCCTCCTCCTTTTAATCCGCAATACCATTTGGTTCATCTGTTTAACTGTTATTTATATTGCTTTATCCTCTCCCTGTATCTTTCCTCCTCCTTTTAATCCGCAATACCATTTGGTTAATCTGTTTAACTGTTATTTATATTGCTTTATCCTCTCCCTGTATCTTTCCTCCTCCTTTCAATCCCCGATACCTTTGGTTAATCTGTTTAACTTTTATTTATATTGCTTTATACTCGCCCTGTATCTTTCCTCCTCCTTTCGATCCCCAATACCATTTGGTTAATCTGTTTAACTGTTATTTATATTGCTTTATCCTCTCCCTGTATCTTTCCTCCTCCTTTCAATCCCCAATACCATTTGGTTAATCTGTTTAACTGTTATTTATATTGCTTTATCCTCTCCCTGTATCTTTCCTCCTCCTTTCGATCCGCAATACCATTTGGTTAATCTGTTTAACTGTTATTTATATTGCTTATCCTCTCCCTGTATCTTTCCTCCTCCTTTCAATCCCCAATACCATTTAGTTAATCTGTTTAACTGTTAATTATATTGCTTTATCCTCTCCCTGTATCTTTCCTCCTCCTTTCAATCCCCAATACCATTTGGTTAATCTGTTTAACTGTTATTTATATTGCTTTATCCACTCCCTGTATCTTTCCTCCTCCTTTCAATCCCCAATACCATTTGGTTAATCTGTTTAACTGTTGTTTATATTGCTTTATCCTCTCCCTGTATCTTTCCTCCTCCTTTCAATCCCTAATACCATTTGGTTAATCTGTTTAACTGTTAATTATATTGCTTTATCCTCTCCCTGTATCTTTCCTCCTCTTTTCAATCCGCAATACCATTTGGTTAATCTGTTTAACTGTTGTTTATATTGCTTTATCCTCTCCCTGTATCTTTCCTCCTCCTTTCGATCCGCAATACCATTTGGTTCATCTCTTTAACTGTTAATTATATTGCTTTATCCTCTCCCTGTATCTTTCCTCCTCCTTTCAATCCCCAATACCATTTGGTTAATCTGTTTAACTGTTATTTATATTGCTTTATCTTCTCCCTGTATCTTTCCTCCTCCTTTCAATCCACAATACCATTTGGTTAATCTGTTTAACTGTTAATTCTATTGCTTTATCCTCTCCCTGTATCTTTCCTCCTCCTTTTAATCCGCAATACCATTTGGTTAATCTGTTTAACTGTTAATTATATTGCTTTATCCTCTCCCTGTATCATTCCTCATCCTTTCAATCCGCAATACCATTTGGTTAATCTGTTTAACTGTTATTTATATTGCTTTATCCTCTCCCTGTATCTTTTCTCCTCCATTCAATCCGCAATACCATTTGGTTAATCTGTTTAACTGTTAATTATATTGCTTTATCCTCTCCCTGTATCTTTCCTCCTCCTTTCAATCCCCAATACCATTTGGTTAATCTGTTTAACTGTTATTTATATTGCTTTATCCTCTCCCCGTATCTTTCCTACTCCTTTCAATCCGCAATACCATTTGGTTTATTTCGTTTAACTGTTAATTATATTGCTTTATCCTCTCCCTGTATCTTTCCTCCTCCTTTTAATCCGCAATACCATTTGGTTAATCTGTTTAACTGTTATTTATATTGCTTTATCCTCTCCCTGTATCTTTCCTCCTCCTTTCAATCCGCAATACCATTTGGTTTATTTCGTTTAACTGTTAATTATATTGCTTTATCCTCTCTCTGTATCTTTCCTCCTCCTTTTAATCCGCAATACCATTTGGTTAATCTGTTTAACTGTTATTTATATTGCTTTATCCTCTCCCTGTATCTTTCCTCCTCCTTTCAATCCCCAATACCTTTGGTTAATCTGTTTAACTGTTATTTATATTGCTTTATCCTCTCCCTGTATCTTTCCTCCTCCTTTCGATCCCCAATACCATTTGGTTAATCTGTTTAACTGTTATTTATATTGCTTTATCCTCTCCCTGTATCTTTCCTCCTCCTTTCAATCCCCAATACCATTTGGTTAATCTCTTTAACTGTTATTTATATTGCTTTATCCTCTCCCTGTATCTTTCCTCCTCCTTTCGATCCGCAATACTATTTGGTTAATCTGTTTAACTGTTATTTATATTGCTTATCCTCTCCCTGTATCTTTCCTCCTCATTTTAATCCGCAATACCATTTGGTTTATTTCGTTTAACTGTTAATTATATTGCTTTATCCTCTCCCTGTATATTTCCTCCTCCTTTTAATCCGCAATACCATTTGGTTAATCTGTTTAACTGTTATTTATATTGCTTTATCCTCTCCCTGTATCTTTCCTCCTCCTTTCAATCCCCAAAACCATTTGGTTAATCTGTTTAACTGTTATTTATATGGCTTTATCCTCTCCCTGTATCTTTCCTCCTCCTTTCAATCCCTAATACCATTTGGTTAATCTGTTTAACTGTTATTTATATTGCTTTATCCTCTCCCTATATCTTTCCTCCTCCTTTCAATCCCCAATACCATTTGGTTAATCTGTTTAACTGTTAATTATATTGCTTTATCCTCTCCCTGTATCTTTCCTCCTCCTTTCAATCCCCAATACCATTTGGTTAATCTGTTTAACTGTTATTTATATTGTTTTATCCTCTCCCTGTATCTTTCCTCCTCCTTTCAATCCCCAATACCATTTGGTTAATCTGTTTAACTGTTATTTATATTGCTTTATCCTCTCCCCGTATCTTCCCTCCTCCTTTCAATCCGCAATACCATTTGGTTTATTTCGTTTAATTGTTATTTATATTGCTTTATCCTCTCCCTGTATCTTTCCTCCTCCTTTCAATCCGCAATACCATTTGGTTTATTTCGTTTAACTGTTAATTATATTGCTTTATCCTCTCTCTGTATCTTTCCTCCTCCTTTCAATCCCCAATACCATTTGGTTCATCTCTTTAACTGTTAATTATATTGCTTTATCCTCTACCTGTATCTTTCCTCCTCCTTTCAATCCCCAATACCATTTGGTTCATCTCTTTAACTGTTAATTATATTGCTTTATCCTCTACCTGTATCTTTCCTCCTCCTTTCAATCCCCAATACCATTTGGTTAATCTGTTTAACTGTTAATTATATTGCTTTATCCTCTCCCTGTATCTTTCCTCCTCCTTTCAATCCCCAATACCATTTGGTTAATCTGTTTAACTGTTATTTATATTGCTTTATCCTCTCCCTGTATCTTTCCTCCTCCTTTCAATCCCCAATAACATTTGGTTAATCTCTTTAACTGTTATTTATATTGCTTTATCCTCTCCCTGTATCTTTCCTCCTCCTTTCAATCCGCAATACCATTTGGTTTATTTCGTTTAACTGTTAATTATATTGCTTTATCCTCTCCCTGTATCTTTCCTCCTCCTTTCAATCCCCAATACCATTTGGTTCATCTCTTTAACTGTTAATTATATTGCTTTATCCTCTACCTGTATCTTTCCTCCTCCTTTCAATTCCCAATACCATTTGGTTAATCTGTTTAACTGTTAATTATATTGCTTTATCCTCTCCCTGTATCTTTCCTCCTCCTTTCAATCCCCAATACCATTTGGTTAATCTGTTTAACTGTTATTTATATTGCTTTATCCTCTCCCTGTATCTTTCCTCCTCCTTTCAATCCCCAATACCATTTGGTTAATCTCTTTAACTGTTATTTATATTGCTTTATCCTCTCCCTGTATCTTTCCTCCTCCTTTCAATCCGCAATACCATTTGGTTTATTTCGTTTAACTGTTAATTATATTGCTTTATCCTCTCCCTGTATCTTTCCTCCTCCTTTTAATCCGCAATACCATTTGGTTAATCTGTTTAACTGTTATTTATATTGCTTTATCCTCTCCCTGTATCTTTCCTCCTCCTTTCGATCCGCAATACCATTTGGTTAATCTGTTTAACTGTTATTTATATTGCTTTATCCTCTCCCTGTATCTTTCCTCCTCCTTTTAATCCGCAATACCATTTGGTTAATCTGTTTAACTGTTAATTATATTGCTTTATCCTCTCCCTGTATCTTTCCTCCTCCTTTTAATCCGCAATACCATTTGGTTAATCTGTTTAACTGTTATTTATATTGCTTTATCCTCTCCCTGTATCTTTCCTCCTCCTTTCGATCCGCAATACCATTTGGTTAATCTGTTTAACTGTTATTTATATTGCTTTATCCTCTCCCTGTATCTTTCCTCCTCCTTTTAATCCGCAATACCATTTGGTTAATCTGTTTAACTGTTATTTATATTGCTTTATCCTCTCCCTGTATCTTTCCTCCTCCTTTCGATCCGCAATACCATTTGGTTAATCTGTTTAACTGTTATTTATATTGCTTTATCCTCTCTCTGTATCTTTCCTCCTCCTTTCAATCCGCAATACCATTTGGTTTATTTCGTTTAACTGTTAATTATATTGCTTTATCCTCTCCCTGTATCTTTCCTCCTCCTTTTAATCCGCAATACCATTTGGTTAATCTGTTTAACTGTTATTTATATTGCTTTATCCTCTCCCTGTATCTTTCCTCCTCCTTTCAATCCGCAATACCATTTGGTTTATTTCGTTTAACTTTTATTTTCAGATTAGTTTGCTGTTTTTCCCAAAGTATCCTTGCATATTTTTATTCCTTTCACAGTTTCTCTATATTTCTTATTCTAATTTCCAGGTTAGGTATTTTTCTTTGGATTCCCTTGAGGAATACCGATTTTATCTCAGATTAATTTAGCTCTCTATGAATAAGGTTGATAATTCTGTGAGGTTGCCCCTAGAGAAATTTGTTTATAATTTATCATTGCTGGTTTCTACCTTACCTTTTTTTCATTTTTCATAGTAAAGTTGCCTTTATTTATGTCATACTTTTTATTCACTCTTAAATGGATCTGAATTTTTTCGTTAGAACTGCTTTCGTTGTGTTGGGGTCTGTGATGTTTTTGTTTTAGTATTGTGTGTTTCACTTCGAGTAAGTGGCACTTCTCTTCCGTATTCGGTGTTTCAGTTCGTGTTGTGGCTTTATTCATATTCTCCACTTGCCCAGTCGGCTGGGGCTGTAGAATACACCGACTGCTTCTCTGCAGAGGGGTAAGACCCCCGCAACGAGTGCTTCTTTCACTATACTGATTTTTGCATTTAAACTGCGTATTTATGCTAAACTGAATTGTTTAAAATATAACTGTTTTGACATTGGAACTGCGTACTAGTGCTGAACTGAATTGCTCGAAATATAACTGTTTTTGACGTCTAAACTGTGTACTTATGCTGAACTGAATTATCTGAAATTAAACTGTCTGACATTTAAATTAATGTATTGCCCAGTCAGCTGGGGCTGTAGAATACACTGACTGCACCTCTGCAGAGGGGTAAGACCCCCCCTAACGAGTGTTCAGGATATGATACTAAACAATCTGATGATGAGGTTCCAGCAGTGCTGGAGCTTTGGGGAATGCGGAGTACCCATTCATTGCCATCGCTCTCTGGTCCACTCTGGCCCGGAGTGGTAGCACCTGATAGGATCCTATCTATGGGTTAAATAGAACTAACAGCATACTTATGCTAAAATTAATTGAGTAAACTGAATAGCTTGAAATAGAAACGTTTTTGACAATTAAACCGTACTTACACTTAAACTGCGTGCTTATGCTTAACTGAATTATTTCAAATAGAACTGTTTTTCGACATTAAAACTGTATTTACACTTAACTGAATTTTTACATATAACTGCTTAAATACTTTGAAATGGAAATGTTTTTGACAATTAAACTGTACTTATGCTAAACTGAACTGTTTTCATTAGAACAGATTATTTACATAAAAATTGATTTGGCGTTAAATAACCTACAAAGGTTGATATGCCATAAAACCAAACAAACCAAACCAAACCAAACCAATCATATTCTCCACGACTTAGATATCTATATATACACATATTATCCCAATACCAGATATCCAACCTTTAACTTTTGTGCGTTGGATTTTTTTAAAAATTGCAATGGATAGCTTTTAAATTGTTTTCTCTAATCGATTTTCCTTTGATGTCTCTCAGATGCCTTGTTACTTTGGTCTTTGTTTACCTGAATTTCGAATAGCAACATTCGTAGGATGCTAATCGGAAATCCCAAGTTGGTTATCAGGGAGCACCTGTTGATCATGGCCCTCAGAGTTTTAATCTGAGTCCCATTTTTATTTAGATTTGGATTTTTCATTTTTCATGGGTAGAATAGTGTGGCCATATCAGACCTTACGGTTGATTATCATAAGTGCTCCAGCCAAAGATTTGGACTGCTATTCGTCAGAGGAAGAATAATTTTTGATGAACAACAAAATGATCAACAAAGAAATAAAAAGAGTGGGTATGTACACTCTTTCCAATCATTGTTTTATCCTCTTCTTCCTTCGAAAGTTATCAATGAAGAAGGCTCTAAGACTCCAAATATTTGTAACCCACTGAAAATTTACACGCATTAATTCATTGATAAAAAATACAGTTACGAGATAAAAAAGAATAAAGTGATATTAAAGCAAAAAATTTTACTGACTTAGGATTTTCTGGTTTCTGCAATCTTAAAGTAATGGACAAATAAGTAGGGAATTCGCCAATGGTCCGGGAGACCAGAGTTCAATCTCAGATCCACTCATACCAAAAACTCTAAAAATGTTACTTGATACTACCTTGCTTAACGCTCAGCATTATAAAGTAAGGATCAAGGGTAAAGTGGACCAATCCAAGGAATGGAATAACGCCCTCTCCTACACTTCGGTATGTTTGCTATTGAAAAGGGGGCCTTCGGGTCACCCTCGACTAAGTTCGCCAATTTGACTTATTCTATTTATATGTTTGGTTACACTAATAGTTTTACTATATATTTACCGTCAGGATAATCCTTTTGCATCCCAGCGTTAACCATTCAAAAGACAACGATATATTGTTTAGCTACAGCTATTTGTCTTTCTAGTGTCTTATTATTTTTTTAATATTTATATTTAAGGAAGGGTTTATTACGTTTGTGTAAATTTTCGAGCGCATGGCTTTCGTATGTATTTTTAAATATATTTCTAAATATGAAAAAAGACTGTTTTTTCTTCGATAATTCATCAAAATAAAACAGAAACAAAGATACACATATTCTTATACACCAACAAATAAAAACCGAAAGTTTTATTGATATTATTTTACTCTTTTAAGGGTTTTTCACATCAGCGTTAGCCGAAAATATCTCACTTGAGAGACAGCAAGTCTCCTCAAATCACAAGGACTCTTCTCAGTATTCTGGCCGATCTGAGTGAGCCTGTAGTTTGGATGGTCTCTACTCGTCCTCTTATTTCCAAGTCCTTCAGACCTTGCACCACTCCTATGGTTACTGTACCGAGACTACTACTTACTATCGATATTACAGTTACTTCCCCATTTTTTTAAAAAAATTCCTAAGCAAGGCCTTGGTTCTTCTATTTATTTACACTTTCTTTCAATTTTACTCAGTGATCAGCTTAGACAGCAAAGTCTCATTTTTGTTATCTATCACTAGATCTGGTCGTCACCCGAGATTAGGTGATCAGTTTATATGTTATTATTCCAGAGAAGCTTGTGCATCTTATTCTCTGGAGGTGCCCTGTGGTGTGGTGGTTATCGTCGAAGGAAATGGACACGGTGACACGAGTTCAAATCCTGGACGAGACTGATTGCATTTCACATAGCACTAATACCCTTGGGAAAGGTATGAATCCAGTTATTCTCCCTCCAGCTATGGGTAAATAGTAGGGCAGACTAGGTTCTTCAGCCTTGGTGAGGCAACTAGTCTAGAAGAAGGAAAACTCTGAATTCAAACCTGTTAAACTTCGCTAAGAAATTGACCTTGAGTCATATCCTGCCCGAGCGTAGGGGTTGGGTAAATATGAATAACCCGAGGATATTGATATATCATTCAATAACAAAAAAATAAACGAATATTTTGTTAATCCCTGTGTTAACAGTATTGTTTCTGGTGGCTGAAATCTGCCTTCCTCTGCGCTTTTCTATGAAGTCTTTGAATGGTTGTATTGATGCATGGATGCTTGTAATTCCTCTTCGTCCTTCTTTTCTTTACACGTATCGTCTCTCACTGTCCCACAGTAATAAGGGCTCATGCAACGTAATTAGATTTCTTGTTCTCTGGTCCATTTGTTTAAGGTCTTCTCTGGTCCACTTCAAGAATGATCCCGAGTATCTTACGAGGAGGACTAAGATTATTATTATCACAATCAATATTATTATTATTACTACCACCACCACCACCACCACCACCACCACAACAACAACAACTATAACTATTAAAATGTTAATATAAAAAAAGAAAGAAAAAACACGGTAGAAATGAACGTTAAGATTCGCAAAGCTTCTCGTAGAGTTAAAGGAGTGTAAGTTAAAAACAAGAACAAAAAAAGAAGCAGAAAATATTCATAAAAGTAAAGGAAATGTATATATATATATATATATATAAATATATATATAGTCATCAATAATCTATCTACAGAAATAAAATATAATACAAATAAAAAGAAATGAGCAAATTGAGCATCACTTAATTTCATATTTTAATGTAATGAAAATATGTGTTCAGTAACTGTCACGAAATAGATTATGAGCAAATTTAAAAGATCGAAAGAAAAACGCAGATAGCGATGTAAAAAGTTTAAGTAATTCTCTTTATATCATGTTAACATATAAATCAATGAATGAATAAATATATGAAATTCAGTCATTTTCGCTAAAGTTATAATTAAGTTAAACATTTTGTAGTTGAATTTTATAAGATAAGGTTATTTATGTTACATTTTTTGATAAAACTATCTATGTATCAATCTGATATCGTAAATAAACAAACACTAACCATAAATGTTTATATAATTGAACTTTATATAATTCATATATTATTGAAAATGAATATGCATAAAATAAATATATGTAAAAGTTAATAAATAAAAGTTGTTAAATTTTTTTATCTATTTTAAAATTTACGGTTTTCTAAGAGCGACCAATAAGACGAAAAAGGCGTCCGTTCATTTATACGTTATAATTTATATCTATCTCAGAACATATACCATATTAGTAAAATAGACAACATTGTTTTAAAGTAGAGAACATGTTTTAATTATGATTAAATTCGATGAAAATAATTATGAAACTTAAGCACCTTTCACTATTAAAAATACTCAATTAAATATTTGTCAGAATGACTCTGACAAAAATCTGTTCCCTTCGTTATAGAAAGCAAAAAAGCAAAACAAAAACATACAAGTTGAATAGAAAGTTTCAAAATTTAAACAATCTCCAACCCTCTTTACAATTTATGATGGAAGGAGAAAATAAAAAAAAAATACTTTGTCTTTCTTAGAAGTTTCGGTCGAGAAAGCTTCGATATTTTCCCTCACAAGCGGATACAGAAACCCGACTGAGTTCCATTTCCTTTGTCTCCAAAGTTCAGAAAGATTATTGTAATCAAAACCCTTACCCACCATGCAATGTTGATATTCTCGGAGTGTAAATTGGATGATGATCTCAAGAAAACCACCGATATTTCCCTTGCAAATGTCGACTCCAAAAATGTTTTGCGTAATATTAAATGCAGTAAATCTAACGTTTGTAATGGTAAAAGAAATTGTCCCTCCAGTATATTCTATTCACATCATAATAGTATGGATCAGATCTAGTCGTCAGTTCTTTGCTGATCAGATTTTTTCTTCGTCTGTAATGCACTGTTTCAATTCTATTGTAGTACATACCAACTTTAATTTTCCGGCCTTTTCTCGTGATATGAAACATTGTTCCTTGCCTCATTACGCTTCCTAAATATATAACTAAGTGGAGTCATTGCTATAACGAATAGCAGTGGCGAAAGCTTGTGTCTCTAAATGATAACATTGTGGATTTTTTTTTTTTCTGCTGGGATTTTACATCCCGCTATCAATTCCATCCTCCATTTTTCCAAAGAAATTCGTGTTACGTTTGTAATTTCTTTGATAATATTCTACATTTCAAACTTTCTATTATCCACATTTGTGGGACTATACAATAGGCCATCTTATATACAAACCATATCATAGCTGTATTTTCTCGCTTTGTTTAGGTGTAACCCGATAGCGGAGAATGTAGCCGGATAAATAATTTAACCATAAAAATAAGAATTGACCGAAATGGATTTTAGAAGAACCATTGAGATCACCCTAATTTATACCGTAGAAATTTTTCACAACATCGGTAGGCATGTTATGGGTCTGTAGTTGTTTAGGCATTTCCATTGAGGGGGTCTTTCTGGATGAACGCGGTCTTTCCTTGGTCATCCATTCGGACTATACACTTTTCTGTATGTATGTATTCATTTCGGATGTCAGTCCGTCGTGGACGGAGGTGAACGTTTTAAACCAAAATCCATGTATGCCATCGATGCCAGGGGCTTTCCAGTTTGGTATTTCTTTAAGTGCTGTCTTAAGTGCGTTGAGGTCTATTTCTACCTGAGCGCCTTCTTCGAGCATTCGCAATTCCTCTTCGATGCTGTTTACCCATTCGGCTTTTTTGTTATGATTTTTCGTTCCTATATTTTGTTCTAAAATGTTTTTTGCCTCGTTTGCATCCAGTAGCTGGTATGTCTTCGCCCATTTTACCCCTACTAACAGGTTGAATTTTTTTTTCGTTGTTTTCGATGGTACTGTTTCATTTGTATTGTTTATTTCTGTATCGGTATCTTTTTGTCGTGCTTCATTCGCCAGTACTTTTTGATTAGTCTCTTCGATTTGTACTTTTCGTCGTTGTTGTAATTTTTTGTTTCGTCAGAATATATTTTCATGTTCTGTTTTTGTATTTTGAATTCATATCGCAGTTTTCTTTTCTTCGATTCTAATCCGATTTTCCATACGAGTTTTGAATTTTTTCAAGTGCTTTTCAGAGTCACCATTATTTTTTTCCCAGACTAATTTTGCACATGGATAGATTAAATCCTTTAATTCTGTGATGTTTGTTGGGATATTCGTCAATAAATCACTTACTTTCACGGTTTCAGATAGGACTCTCCTCAAGTCTTGCTTCTTGAGAGAGGGGAATGTGATTTTATTTTCCGACATGATTCTTTTCATGATTTCAGCATTAATTTTTTTCTCTTGAGTCATGATATGCGTCGTTGTGCTTGTCGTCTTTCTGCCCTTATCATTTAGCGTTTGATTTTGTTGACGAGTTTCTGGCTTTCCAGTATTTAGTATCTCTGTTACTATACTAAGGATCTATCCATATGTTTGCCTATATGTTTGTTGCGGGATTTATAGGTCTGAGAACCAACCGTTCTTTAGTATTGTCCTTACCTGGTCTTTGGTTTATTGTCTTAAATCTAGCAAAATCTGTCCAAATGTTTATCAATCTTTTTCTATAACCCATTTCTGTTTGGGTTACTCCTAAAAAATAGTATAATGCTAGTTTATTTTCTTCCTTAGTCCATTTTCTTCGCCGTCGTCTCCTATTTGAGTGATTGATTTGTTCATAGTTTCTGTACCCGAAAGAAGAATTGTTTGTTTAATTGAAAGAAGAATAGCCAAAATTTACAAGATGTCAATCGGTTCCCCCATGTTGGCAATCAAGGGAGCACCTGCCAATCATGACACCCAAACCTGTTGTGGGTGTCCCATGGTGAATTATGTTTCGATTTGTCATTTTCCATGGGTAGCATATTGTAGCAATACCAGACGCAGGGGTATTTATTATCTGCGCATCTGAGACAGATGTGACCGATTACCCTTATTCTAAGAGTATATTTCAGCGGGTAACCCCCGCAAAAATTACATTTAAAAATTCTTCCAAAATGTTTCAGTTTTAACTTACTTAAAGTCCATATAGATGGTATTTTTATAATCTACTTCCACAAATTAGTCACTGAGACATTTAAAGGTAGTCCCGTTTCGTTATTTTGTTTCTTTTCTTGTTATAGATTATTGGGGTCACTTTAATAAAGCTATCCCCTACAGATTAGGGACCGAAATTAACATTTTTTGCGAGGCTAAGGATAAATGTATTTAGTTGACCCTCATCAATGCTTTCAAATCGTCTCATTTTATCTTACCCTAAAATAAAGATTGACAGCGAAAACTAATGAATTTTTAACAGGCCCAAAATAAAAGATTAAAAATCACTCTCATACTTTTCGGGATATATCGGCAGAAAAAAAGCAGTTGAAATTAAGAGCGTTATCTTCATTCAAATTGTACAAAGTCGACACACGGTTCACTAAGCGACCACAGTGAAAGAATTCATTGTACATTCGAAATCCTAAACAAATATCACTGACCGTTTTTCCCCTAGCATTGGATAGTAGGAGTAGAGAACTATCTTTCTCAGATAGTAGGTGTTGGAATCTATAAGTTTTTATTATAGGAGGTCACGTGGCGTTAGCGAACATTCGATTATTATTATTATTATTATTATTATTATTATTATTATTATTATTGTTATTATTATTATTCCTTGCAAGTTTTGACACCAGCGCATTTGCTGATTGTCTGTCAAATGCGTCTGAGAGAGTACAATTCTCCTGAAGTCTCCAGGACTCTTCTCAGTATTGTAGCCGATCACAGTAATGTAGTAGTTCGTATGGCCACTGCTTGTCCTCCGATTTTCAACTCTTCCAGTCCCCTTAGAAAACTTTTAGGTATCGTTCTAAATACAATTGGTATCACCATTACTCTCATATTGTAAATTGTTCTTAGTTCTCTGGAAAGGTGCCAGTACAAGTTTCCGTTGGTTTTCACTTTGTGGTCCACCGCGACGGCAAAGTAAACCATCAATTACGACCTTTTTTATCAACTATCACTAGGTCTGGTTTTCTGGAGGAGATTAGGTGATCTGTTTGTATTTCAAAGTCCCAGAGAATTTTGTGTCTGATTCTCGAAGACGAATTCTAACTCTGCGTATACTATTTGATAAAATGGTCATATTTTAATTTCTTGCACAATTCCCAGTGGATCATCTTCACTACACAATCGTGTTTGTCTTATATACTTTTTGTGCTACTATACATTATCATTGTTATTATTATCGCTATTATTAATATTATTAATATTTCGCTATTATTATTATTATTATTATTATCATTAATATTTCGCTCTTTGTGAGTTTTCTTTCTTATTTTTACACCTGCTGTAGGTGTTGATTTTTCTCTGGATTCAGTTTGACAGCAAGTTTCTTCAGGTCTCAATTACTTTTATACTCTTTTAGAAATTTTCAGTTCAGCGTTTGATGGTTGTCCACTGCAGTTTAGGTGACATCAAGTCTCCTCAAGTCTCCAAGACTCTTGTCAGTATTCTGGCCGATCTTAATAGTATCTTGGCACGTCCTCTTATATCCGGATTTTTCAGTCCCTGTATCGATCTTTTAGTGACACTACCGAGTGCACCAGTTACAATTCGTATCGCCGACTTTTTCATGGTGCCTACTGTTTTTGATTCTCAAGCAAATATTATTATTCAATCTGGCCGTCTGGCCAAGACTAGGTCAGCCGTTTATATTTCAGAATCCCCGAAAACTTTGTGTCTCTTTCTCCAGGACGGATTCTGGGTTGTGCAAATACCTATTATTATTATTATTATTATTTATATCATTACTACTACTACTACTACTAGTTCTACTACTACTTACCCTTGCCAGTTCTTGACAACAGCGTTGATAGATGGTCTTTCACTGACGTCTGAGTGATGGCGAGTATCCTCAAGTCTCCAGAACTCTTTTCAATATTCTACCCTCTCATTTATTTCGTGTTGATTCTCCCTCTGATTTTTTTTATTCCAGTCTCTTGTGCTATCCTTTGGATACAATGCAAAGCTCTATGATGGATATCAGCGTCACCCTCATACTCCATTGCGTTTTGTATTCCTTGGTATGGTTCAAGAATTTGTCAATCTTTACTCTCTCTCTCATTTTCCCTCTGTTTTTACTGAAACAGCAAATTATAGCCGATTACATTTTTTTCTTGTTTGTTAATACTAAATTTGAATTCTGGAAGGGATTAGCTGATCGCAAAATCTTAAAAAAAATAATGAGTGGTATTTTTTCTCATGGATTTTAGTTTGTATATATACCATTTGGCATTATGGTCAAAATTATTATCATTATCTTTATAAATATCATCATTATTATTATTGTTGTTGTTTTTGTCATTGTTATTATCATTTACTCCTTGAGAGTTTTTCACACCATTTTCAGCTGACGGTCTTTCACTGGACTTTGAGTGACAGCAAGTGTTCTTAAGTGTCCAGGAATTTTTTTCAGTATTGTGGATGTTATTATTTTTATTATTATTATTATTATTATTATTATTATTATTATTATTATTATTATTATTATTTACTCCTTTAGAGTTTTTTACATCAGTGTTAACTGATAGTTTTTCACTGGAGTTTGAGTAACAGCAAGTCCCCAGGACTCGTCTCAGGATTCTGGCCGTTCTCAGCAATGTTGTCATTTGGATAGTCTCTACCCGTCCGCTAACTTTCAAGGCCTCCAGGCGTTTTAATAATCCTTGAGTTATTGTGCCAAATGCACCAATCACAATTGGCACAATCGTCACTTTCATGTTCCACAGCTTTTTCGGTTCTCTAGCAAGGTCTAGGTACTTATCATTTTTCACTTTCCTTCAGATTTATTATGCGGTCAGCCGGGACAGCAAAGTCGACAATTTTGCAAATTCTCAATTTTTTTTTTTGATTATTATTAGGTCCGGTCTTCTGGACGGGATTAGGTGATCCGTTTGTATGTTAAAGTCTCATTGGAATTTATGCGTGTCATTTTCTAGGATAGGTGCTGAGATGTGCATATACCATTTGCTAGTTTGGTCAAATTTAAATTTCTTGTACATTTCCCAGTAGATCACCTTGCCGACCCAGTCCTGTCTCGCCTTTATAGACCTTGTGTGCTAATTTGCTGCATTCGCTTATAATGTGATTGGTCGTTTCGTCTCTGTCACCGCATAGCCTACATTTACTGTTCTGTTGCGTCTTATCTATGCTTGCTTTAATATGATTTGTACTTATGGCGTTGTCCGGTGCTGTTATTAGGAGAGATTCTGTTTCTCTCTTAAGGTTTCCTTTTCTTAACCAGGTCCAGGTTTTTTAGTGTGAGATGTTGTTTATTAGTCGTTTATAGCAGCCACAGAGTTGGTTTTTTTTTTTTTTCATTTTTGTTTCCTAGTTGTTGTCGATCTATCTTCTATTGTGTTGTCCGCATCGTTTCTGATGGCTGTAATCAGTCCTCGTTCGTATTTTTCTATGTAATCTTCGAGCCTTTGTATCGATGCGTCAACGCTGTCTTCGATGCTGGCAAGTCCTCTTCCTCCCTCTTTTCTAGATACATATAGTCTGTCAACGTCGTCTCTGTGGTGTAATGCCTTATGCAAGGTCATTAGTTTTCTTGTTCTTTGATCCATTTGTTTAAGTTCATCTGTAGTCCACTTGAGAAAGGGAACTGAATATCTAACGAGGGGTATAGCCCAAGTATTTATTCCTTTGTTGAGGTTTCTGCCGGAGAGTTTTGTCTCGAGAAGCTTCTAGTTCTCCTAAGATATTCTATTCGAATCTTGTCTTTCATTTCCTCTTAGGGATTGTTCCGAGCCTATCAGTTACAATTGGTATCACATTCACCTTCATATCCAAATTGCTTTTTCCTGATCTCTGCTAAAGTCGAAATACATTTCTTACTTTTAGTTTTCTTTGATTTTCAATCTTTGGTCCCCCGGGAAAACAAAAACTACTTACTATTTTGCTGGTTCTATTTAAAAATTTTTTTTTTTTATTATCACTAGGTCTAGTCTTCTGTTCGGGATCAAAAACCTCTTTGTATCCCTAAATCACACAGAATATCACGTGTCTCATTCTCCAGGACGGATTCTAGTTTGTGCTTATACCATTTGACGGTACGGTGAAATTTCAAATTTGTTGCACAATTCCCAGTGAATTCCCTTCCTTCCTAATCGAGTCTAATTTTTTACTCTTTTTATGCTAGTATTCAGCATTCTCTCATTATGTGACGAATAGTTTCGTCTCTGTCCCCACAAAACTTACACTTGCAATTCGCTTGTGTCTTATATATTTTCGCTTTAACATAGTTGGTCCTTTTATTATTATTATTATTGTATTTTTTGTTGTTTTTGTTGACCTACGAATGTTCCTACCAATAGTAACTGGTGGCGTTGGCGAGAAATTAATTAAAAACAAGTTTTATCAATTATCCTGGATTCCTTTCACTTTTATCAGTTTAATTCATCAATATTTCGTGGAGGATCTCGAAAAATCATGGAAATTCCAGGATTCGGGAATATTTTTTTACTCGGGAATATTTTACGGGTTATTTGAAATTATACAATTTGATCCAACAACAATGGACATAATTGTCACCTTCATGTTCCAGTCTTATTTTTTTTATAATTCTCTTGTAAAATCAAGATATATAAGTTGCTATTTTCCCCAATTCTATTTTGTTATCTCTTACATTAATTTTACTTAATGTGTATGCAAATAGGAGATTTGTAAGTAGATTGTTTTAAAGTTGATATGTATGCACAGTATTCCAATCAATCATTACATTCACACGAGAATTAATTACAGTCAGTTTTGATTATATCAAAGACACACTCACGCATGCATGCACTAACACCAGAGATACAACACTGGCAAGGTTTGCTGTATAAGCTCTAGCAATCACATTTCCCATCATTTGATTATACTCGACAAATCTATCTGCAAATAACGATAAATATTGTTTTACGGATAGTCAAGACTATAAGAAACATCTTTTATTGAATATTGAATCAGTAATAAACGCTCTTACACACACCAACGTAGACGAAGCTGTCATTCGAGATAGAGTTACGGTCCCTTTGTCAGCGACTTCGCTAGAGCAGTCATACACAAGAGACTTGTCCATGTATATGACACAATCATAATTATATTCGGCACACAGTTGCTCCCAGGTTAAGCGAATAGATATCCCTATCAGATGAACATCAAGGTCTACTGGTAGACACAGACTCTCAATATCTCAAATGGTGCCATGATATAATTGCTTAACCTACGGGCGTCTCGGATGTCTCATGTCTCCTTGTTCTCCTTCGGGAGATAATACGTATTTGTGTACGCACTCCTGACTAGCCTCGCAATGCACTTTGTCTCTACTCATTCCCGCTGAAAGTTCTTGAACAAGATAGGATCTCTCCAGGAATTATTCCATAATTGTAGCTACAAATAACTCCAAGAAGAGAAGGTGGGTAATATTTGGCAAGTGAGGATTCGGGTTAATTCGAAAGAGTTTTCAGACAATATTGGTTCGATGGAGACCCTTGAATCATATTTAAGGTTCTCTGATCCATTGATAAGCATAAGATGTTATCGTTGGTTGCAATGTGAATTGCCTTTACCAGAAACAAAGAAGATGGTTGAGTGTTTTTGTTTCCTTTTGGATTTGAATTTGTTTCTGAAAATAACACAAAAGACAAAATAGAAAACAATCTAAAAAAAATAAAAAAAGGAAAAAAAAGAAGGGAAAAATGAGAATGGAAAAATTGCTAAGAATGTTCTGGAATGTTATTCGATTTCTATACCATATACACTATGTCTTTTTTGTCACTCCCGCAACTTTCATATTTACATATATACATACAATATATCTATATAATAAACATGAATGGGAGATTGAACGCAACGCCATTTATATCAAATAGACTCTGAACCTCATGTTCAAATTCGATACGAGGCTTTTTGTGTTTCATTGAAGCTTATAGTGCAAAACATAAAAGAAATTAGCAACATAAATGTGTTTAGAAATAGAACTTGAAAACCTAAAGTTAGAGACAAAATTATTTTATTGCATATGTAACGTTTCGTTTTTCATCACACGTGCATTTTTCAGACACAAATAAAATGTTGGGAAATGCTTACAAAGCCACAATCATGTCTCAAATAATCATTTTTTTTTTATTATTGACCAATCGGAATGCACCTGTGAATAAAATCTAGGATACTTTTTCATCCCATCATAGACATATAATTAACATTCTTGTAAAACCTTGCGTATCTTCTACATGTAGTAATTTTGTAGCACACATCAATGACCAGGCACAAATAGCTGTTAAAACATTTCTTTTTGGAAGCAATTCACGACACCTGTAGGTTTATTCTTAAACCCTTACCAATAACTAAACTATCATAAAACAGAATTAATCAACTCAGACTTTTGTAACCTCTCTTCCACCCAACAAAAAATGACTGTTCTTTTTCGAACAATTCAGTTAAAGATGAGTACACAGTGTAATTGTCAAAAACATTTCTATTTCAATCTATTAACTTTAGTCAAGCAGTTCGAAGTCCAAATATTAGGAAATAGAGTCCAGATTAGCAACTGGGTACCAGCGTTTGTTTATATTTATGCTGCTGTCTTGGACAAACAGAAGGAGTTGAAGTTAAAAACATTTGGAGAGAGAGAGCGAGAGAGAGAGAGAGAGAGAGAGAGAGAGAAAGAGAGAGAGAGAGGGAGAGGGAGAGAGAGATATTTTCCTGCCAACCTACACGGGCAGACCTACTTTTTCCTCGTTTCGATAGTTTGTAAGGCAATTTCCTATTGGCAACTTATTGACCAATTCAATATATATCTCACACATTTCAAATCTTTAGATATTTTTGTCACTAGGAAGTTACAAAGCCAAGTGAACCAATAGCTTCATTGGAATGTGTTCTTGTTTTGGAGAGCTATAGAGATGCCATATGGAAATTGTGAAAAAATTTGCAAAGTCTATTATTGTGAATCGAATTAAAAGAAAGGAATTTCACAATGGCGTGAGAGCTAAACGTTGTGGTAATGTATCCCGTTAGAACCATCTGATTTGAATGAAAGAACTAAAAGGAACTAAAACTACATTCAAAGGAATATATATACCACATGTTCAATATTTTTCTCTCCCTCCCAATCGGAATGCACCTGTGAATAAAATTGAGGATACTTTTTGATCCCATCATAGACATATAATTAACCTCATTGTAGAACCTTACGTATCTTCTACAAGTAGTAATTTTGTAGCTTACATTAACGACCAGGCACAAATAGCTGTTAAATCATTTCTTTTTGGAAGCAACTCAGGACACCTGTGAGTTAATTCTTAAACACTTACCAATAACTAAAAGGAACAATTAAAACTATATTCAAAGGAATATATACCACATGTTCACTATCTTTCTCTCCCTCTCCCTCCCTCCCTCTCTCTCTCTCTCCATATATATATATATATATACCAACTTCTGCACTCGCGCTGGATATGACACAAGGTCAATTTTTAAGCGGAGTTTAACAGGTTTGAATTCAGAGTTTTCCTTCTCCTATACTAGTTGCCTCACCAAGGCTTAAGAACCTTCTCTGCCCTACTATTTTACCCATTGCTGGAGGGAGAATAATTGGATTCATACTTTTCCCAAGGGTATTCGTACTATGTGAAATGCAATCAGTCTGGTCCAGGAATTGAACTCGTGTCGCCGTGTCCGTTTCCTACGACGATAACTATTACACCATGGGCTATATATATATATATATATATATATATATATATATATATATATGTGTGTGTGTGTGTGTGTGTATGTGTGTGCGTGTGTGTGGAGTTGCTAGCTCAGATTCGCTTGATTCTCTCCCGCCATCGTTCTTAATCTTTCACTGCCCTTCGCAGGTCCTCTACATGTAATCCAGTGTCCGTAAAGTGCTGACCAATATAAACCTTTTCTGGTTGCCCAACACTAGTGTGTCTATACGTGGGAGCCTATTAAAGAAATTTGTATATTTCTCAAGCAGTTTCCAGGGTTTTTTCTTCAACTTAGATAGTTTAGGAGGTTGGTGGGAAGTAGCCATATAGATGCTGCTTGGTAGAGTGCCGGCTTCTTGTATATGCTCTAAACAACACTCAACATCTTTGTGAATTTATTGTTGAGCTTTTTATCCAACGGCTGTGTGTATATGTGTCCATGCACGCGCCCCATCAAATATATTTTTAGGGGTATTATGTTGACTCTTGTCTTTTATTCCAACTCTCTCACCCTCTCTCTCTCTCTCTCTCTCTCTTTCCCTCTTTGTGCATCCACACGTACACATGAAAGATCATCTTTGCGTATATACATATAAATAATTTTTCAGGGTGAATATAATCTGTTTGAGAATGTATTTCACTTCTCAAATACATATACGTGGAGCCTTCAATAAGTTTCCAGACTTTTTGTGTACAGGCATTTAAAATAGTCGAAGACTCTTGAAAATTCAGTATGTTATTGCTATACATCTTATGAGTTGACTAATTTTTATGATTTCAGGTTCAAATCAAGAGCTACATTAGCAATTGTAATGCACCCTACTAACGCATGATTGTCACAGTTGGTGAATTTCAAAAATGCAATCTGGACGTGAGAACACTTTAGAAGAATGATATGCAATTAAATGATCAGATCCACTTGAATAATATTTACTATGAAAGCACAAACTACATTTAACCATTCAAAACCCTAAAAAATGTTGTAAATTCTAGATCATGTATGTAAAATTGTAAAAACCTAAATACCATATCTGAATGCATTTGCAGACATATTCATTTTTACATTTCTCTCTTTGGACGGACAGCAATATTCATATACATACATATATATATATATATATATATATATATATATATATATATATGTGTGTGTGGTGCCTTCAATAAGTTTACATAAATTTTATACAGGTATTAAAAAATTTTCGTCGACTCTTGAAAATTCAGTATGTTATTGCAATACATCGTATGAGATGACTGACCAATGTTTATGATTTCAGGTTCGAATGAACAGCTACAAAAGCAATTGGAATACACCCTAATAAAGCATGATTGTCACAGTTGGTGAACTTCAAAATTGAAATCTGGACGTGAGGACACATTAGAAGAATGATATGCAATTAAATGCTGTTTTAAACTTGGAAAAAATTCCACAGGAACGTATGGAATGCTTTAGGCTGCTTTTGGAGCATATTGCATAAATCAAGCATCAGTTTTTATGTGTCATAAGAGATTCAAGGAAGGCAGGGAGTCTGTGAGGGAGGATGAGAGGTGTGGGAGGAGTAAGGAAGTCAATACACCAGAGTTGATTGGCCAAAGGGTTAGGGTTAGGGTTACTATGTTGAGGTTTTAAGGGAGTTCAGGGAGAAATTCCTAGGGAAGAGGCCGGCACTCATCAAATCGGGTCAGTGGCATTTCCACCAAGACAATGCACCAGTCCACAACTCCATCCTTGTCATAGACTATTTGAGCAAGATGGGCATCAAGACAGTTCCTCAACCTCCCTACGGTCCAGACCTTGCTCCCTGTGACTTTTGGTTATTCCCTAAGTTCAGAGGCTGTCGTTATGAGACATTTAAGGAGATGAAAGAGGCTGTGACGAAGGTTATTGACACGCTCACACAAGAGGACTTCCATGAGGCCTTTAGGCGTTATTGGAACGGTCAAGTGCATTGTAGCCGGAGGAAATTACTTGGAAGGGGACTAGTGTTTCATGTGTGAACTATCAATAAAAGTGCCCCAACGAAAAAAGTCTGGAAACTTATTTAATTATCCTCGTATATATATAATAAAAGATGATCAAGGAATAATTTTTTTTTTTTAAATTTATGCCTGTACGGGAAATACTTTTGGACAAATTGTATGCAGGAATTATTTGAAAGGTTTCTCCTTCCAAGAGTTTACAAGTAATCGATTTGCTATTTTCAAGAAGTGTTGTATAACATTCAAGTTAGCTGTGATTGAAACCTTTATTAATGTGTGAAAATTTTAATGCAGCAAACATCACGATGAAATAACATAATTGCCTAAAATACATTGCTGCTTGAAAATAACTAATTGTTTCACCTAAAAGTATTTAATTGATCTAAATTTAAATGGATAGATCTAAATTTACATGGATATATCAATTATACTACAAATCCAGCACTTATCAATGCGAAAAATTAAACAAAGACTACAACGATTCTATTTGTCACACATATTTAACGAAACACGTACACCCTAAAGCACACACACACACACACACATATATATATAAATATAATTAAGGAATTATTATTTTTATATTAATCATTTTTCGTTAATTACATTTTATCATCCAGTTTGATAGGGCTTTGCACTATTCGAGCCTCTTATTTTAGGGCATAGTCATATAACCTATAAACGTTACGATATGTGTCCTAGGCGTTGGTTCCCTAAGCTTCTAAGGAGACAATCACATGGAGGTTGAAGGTTCAATCCTGACTGCAGGCAAGTAACGATACAGGAATACGTAAAACTTGTACCCGGTTATGGCTAATGGAATCAGAACTGGTGACCCACGTGGATTCAATAAAGGACGTAGTTCGAAGTTCCGTTAAATTTACCGAGTTCGACAAAGACCTGAAGAAGGCCGGAGGACATATCGACCGAAACGTGTTGAAATATCAATAAAGATGAAGACAATAGTGCGAAAACCCTTAATGATAAAAATCCTCAAGAAATTTAGACAACTAATAATCATTCTTTCTGTTCAATTGTAAGAAGTAATACTATTTAATATTAATAATTCAATTTATCATTGTTTACATTGCAGCAGTGGATACTATGAACAGTATTGACATACAGTACCCGTATCTCGGCACGTGTACAACCTCCCACTCCCTTGCTCTCGCTTTAATATGACCTTTTGTTATATCATGCATGGTGAGAGGCGCGGTTATATATCAACTAATAAGTATAATAACCATTACTAAATGCTAGAATTGTTCTATTTAACCCAAAGATAGGACCCCAGCAGGGAGAACGGCTTCAAGTCAAAGTAGAACTGAGAGTAAGGGCAATGAAGCAGTATTTCTAAATTCCCAAAATTCCAGTTGGGTAGGATCACCATCAGATGTAGCTGAGTGTCATTCTTCATCATCATCATATCGCGCTGGTAGCACGGGTATCCCTGACCCTCTTTCGCCACTCCTCTCTATCGTTCATCGCTCTAGGTAGGTCTTCAGGACGACATCCCGTATCCTCACATAGCTGCTGAATGTATGTTCGTGCTGGTCGTCCTGCTTTTGCACGGCCATGTGTGGGGGTCCATAAGAGTACATCTCTTATGAGTTCGTCCCTGCTTCTCCAGCAGTGTCCCGCATGTCTGGTTCGTCTAGCTTGAATAGTTTTCGTTATAGGGGGCAGGTGGCCGTACAGTTGGTGTCTTGTGGGGTGTTGCCGCCAGGACTTGTTCAAGATTGCACGTAGCATTCTTGTGTAATTGCCGTCTAGCTTCTTCTCCAGTCGTTTTGTTAGCGTCCATGTAGTGCAGCCATATAGCAGTATCGATGTAACCGCTGCCTGGAAGAAACTGCGTTTCATTTTGGCTCAGTCGGCTGGGGCCGTAGAATGCCCAAACTGCATTTCTGCGGATTGTTAAGTCTCTTCCAAAGGCTGTCCTGGATATGACACTAAACAATCTGATGGTGATGCTCTTGTAATGCCGGAGTTTTGGGGAATGCAGTGTACCCTTCACTGCTATCGCTTCCAGATCCACACTGGCCCAGAGTGGTAGCACCTGATATGGTTCGATCTTTTGGGGAAATAGAACAGTTTGACATTTAAACAGTTGACAAAAAATGACTCATGCTAAACTGAATAATTAAAAGTAAAACTTTGACAACGGGTAAAAAAATGACTGATTTCTTATTGGACTCTTGGTGATACATAGCAACGCTACTAACTTTGTTGACTCTAGCTGAATTGAGTCTTTAAAAACAGAACTGTTTGATCATTTAACTGAGTGTATCTAAAAAGTGTTTACAAATCATATCCTTAATATATTTGTAAACATAGGATGTGGCATAAATTACCAAGAGTGTTTGATATGCCATAAAACCAAACCAAACCAATCAATGTTTGTGCTCTTCAGCTATCGCATTCTACAACTTCTAATATAGAATCAAGGATCCGATTCAAAATTTGATATCACCATTAGAAAAAAACAACACTTAATACTTTCTTTTGTTTCTTTTATCACTTTGTTTTAAGAATAATACTTTCAAAGTCTTGCTTTCAGGAGCTATACAATCCACAACATGAACTTCTGCAGTGATCTCTTAGTAATTGGCTCCGGTTTCATGAATAAAATATTTCAGTTTGTAAGTTTCCTGCTGTCAACATTTAAAGAACTGAGCGTTGAGGTCTCCTCAGAGGAAATAATCACAAAGGGATAGATCTGATGAACAAGCCGGCCATGTGATATCACCACGTAGTTAGATGAGGCGTACTGGAAACATTTTCTCTCAGAACTTTTACGCCATGATGGCAACTGAAATGACATTGCGCTTACTGCTGCTCAAAGACATAACTCTTACTCACTTACTCCCAACAAACGACTGCGCGGCGACAAATTTAAATCTGCGAGATAAATCTGCCGGACCCAGTATAATTCCCATGAAAATACTGTGTCTATATTTCGGGTCACCGTATCCTTTTCTTTCACTTTTTCTTTCTCGGTATCTCTCACTCATTTATATACGCACACACATGCATGCACCCAGACGTGCGTGTGTCTGTGTCTGAGTGTGTGAGTGTGTGTGCGTGTGTATGTTTGTAAAATATGCTAATTCGTGGAATAAGAAATGTCCACATATCCTATATTTTGATAAATAATACGTAATAATTACGTCTGTATAATAAATAATGCCCAAAATACCTAAATAATACCCTTTTGATTACATAATATCTCGCAAGAAATAATAAAATACTCAATCCATATTCCTTTGTTTTGAGTATATTTCTTCTAAGAATGTATTTTCTACACATATATATATATATATATATATATATATGTGTGTGTGTGTGTGTGTATGTGTGTGTGTGTGTGTGTGTGTGTGCTGATATCTGTAACAGTGTGTTGAAATTTGGTGAGATTTATTTAGAAAAAACCATTAGTCCTTTATGAAAAATATGACTTCAAATGAAATTGCAACATCATGAGAATATATTTTAATTAATTTAGTATTTAATTATCCAGTAATCTGTCTAGATCAGAGTTAATAATCATGTACTGTAAATTGTAGCATACAAGACAATCTTGCATATAATTCGACCTCAAGGTTTTTAGCTAAAAAGTGTTGTATTGTTCAACCACCAACATAGCATAGGCTACTGATTAGCGTACATGAGAATCGGCAATCCACGTGGATTATGAACTTTTGTTCTGCCAATGTATATCTTTGCAAAACTCCAGTGAGAATGTCAAATAATTCAGAATCGCCGTAGCGTAAAGGAAATATTGCTTTCATGCCTTTGTAAAGGATATTCATAGCCAAAACATTTTCTTACGAGAAAACATAGGCTTGTACTATTTGCTCAATCTCTCCTCTTTTTATGGAAAATACCTTAGTGAATCTATGAAGAATTGTGTTGCCTTCAGAATTTTTTGCCCGTACTCCTTCGATGATTCGACAGATAGTCAGAAAATGGGATTTCTGTCAATTTCTCCGAAAGCTGTTCAGATTTTAGCAAAGAATTTTCTCTACTTCTTGTCGGATACAATTATGAAGCAAGGTATTATAAAACTTAGAAATAATAACGTGTTTCTGATATCGTTTTTTTTTTTTTTGTAAAGAGAGCATCCAACATTTCACACATTTCTGTACTGTGTTTTGTTTATACATAGCACTGTAAAATCATAGAAAAAATTTCACAAACTTTCCTCTCTTCCGTAGATAATGAGGAATTTTGTTGAAGGCTTCCACATTTTCTACATCTTTCTTCTGTTTAGCGTCATATCCTCCCAACCCCGTAAACTGATCAAGTCTGATATCTTGTTAACTATTCATAATTTTTACGTTGTTTTCTCAATGATTTTAGAAGCGTTTCCGAGCAGATTTTCGAAACGTTCTTTCCATTTTTGACGTCTCTTTGGAAACTTTTAATTTTGCTTCCGTGGTTATCTTCATTGAGCTTATATCATTGACTTTCTACCCTGCTAATCGTGATAATCTATCTTCAACCAAATTTCTGATTTCATTGATTTGGCCTTGAATGTATTCTTTTTTTTTTAATCTTTTTGATACATGTTTGTTTTTTTAGGCTTTCTTAAGTTTTTGCGCAGTGGAATTTATTGTGTTCTCTTTATTATAAAATGCATGTTTTTTTGTTTCAAGTTTTCTCGTTTTTCTTTTGCTGCTATCGACTCCTGTTCCGTATAAAACTTGTTTCTTACAGTTACCATATATTGATTGCTTTTCTCGTGACTGGCAATGGAAGGCCAATCATATCGTGTATCTTATCGGTATGTTTCTTGTTTCTTTGTAAAATCAGGCAAATCTTCTCTGAGACGAAGCCATGGTCGAAAAATACTCCTTTTAAAAAAGGGGTATGCCTCACAGTTCAAATTGCTATTTATCAACTTCTTGTTTATGAATATATAATCTAGCTACAATAATTTCACTAAGATATAATATATTTCTATCTTATATAAATAATTTTCAAATAAATCTTATATGACTTATAGATTGGACTCAAGCAAGTACTTTCATGCCGAGCAAGAGAGGACTGTAATATAATGGCCGATGGATTTCAGTTTCATGCCTTTGGGTTTAGTTAGGCCGAGAACCTTTCGGCTCAGTGCATGGGTTACTTAAGTGCAACATTAACACAGGTGTTCATGCGCGCGCGGGCGGAGAAGACGTGTCACTCAGAGACGTCACAATAGCCCAGTTGGGAAACGGAGGCTATCGAGTGCGAATGACGTCACGCAGCGGAAGCGCGCGGAGAATTTTGGGAGATTTTGAAAAAGTCAGAAAGTTGAGATGAGACCTGCCCCAGGGGAAGACGGTTGGTTTTCGCTTGCTCGTGGAGACCTTTGTGGCGGTGGGCACACGTGTTGGGGGGCATATGAAAAAGCCAGAATAGAAAGATTGTGCCTCTCTCTCCTTATGTCGAAGAACCTTTAAACTCAAAAGTTAATAAAAAGTTTCGTCCCTGAACAAAGAAGTCGTTAGCGTTTTTTTGAATTTCGAGATTCCTATGTTCTATGTTATATATATATATATATATGAACATTATATGTCCATTTCACACATGGTCGTATCTGGCTATGATACAGGACCTGGAAGTAATAGCAACGAAATGGTACTCTTCACTGCCAAAAGTTTCACGTCTGAAGCCTCACCATCAGATGCTCTTTAATGTCATACACAAAAAAAAAAAACAACTTTTTTTTTCTTTTACAAGGAATCTTTTGTGTTTTGAAATGATCCGGAAAACTATTTCTTTTCCCAAAAATGAGTTTTAATAGAAAACCCCACAATGATCATTTCTTCCTTTGAATTAAATCATTTCATAAAACCAAGAAATTTTTCACATTTCGCTACATTTCTCAATCTATTTTAAATGCAGATTACCTAACTGAAATGCTTTTTATGAATCACCAATTAACAAGTAATTTTAAACAAAACGGAAGGAAAATAAACTTATTTACACATCCAAAAATGTTTAATTTGTAATTTCAGCGATATTAAAAAAAATACACCAACGTATTTTAATTGCTGAAACTATACAGCTATTATTCAATGATCAATTAGTGTTCAGAAAGAATCGAAAATAGCAAAATTCTTACCTGATAATAATAGATAAAGGATTGCTAAGAAGCTTTATCCCGAAAGTATAAGGATAATTTTCTTCTTTTCAAATAACAGAGAGAAGGTATGTTCGGTAATGAATTCATGAATTGCCATATGACACAGCTGGAATGCATATTATCAAAGGGAAATGCTTATTTATTATAAACCTATTATCACTTGATAGAATAATATTTCTAATAAAGCATTATCATCATCATCATCATCATTATCATACCGCACCGTCAGCACGGATATCCCTGACCCTTTCTCGCCACCCTTCTCTATCGTCCATTTTTTTCCGTCAGATCTCCTGGGCTACATCCCGTATCGGCACAGAGCTGCTGTATATAGGTTCTAGCTGGTGTCATCCTGCTTTTTCTCGTCCACGTGAAGGGGTCCACAGGAGTAAATCAATCATAGGTTCGTCCTTACTTCTCCAGCAGTGTTCCACATGTCTGATTATTCTAACTTTGATAGTTTTTGTGATGGGTGGTAAGTGGCCGTACAGCTGCTGCTTTATAGGATGCTGTCTCCATGACTTGTTCAGCATTGCTCCCTGCATTCTTGTGTAATTGCCGCCTAGCTTTTTCTCCTTGAGTTTAGTTAGCATCCATGTAGTGATATCATGCAGTAGTATCGACACGACCATTACTTGGAAGAAACTTCGTCTTATTTTATTGCTCAGGTCTGACTTCCATATGACAGATAGCCAGCCTATTGATAGCTGTCCATGTCTTTACTAGTCGCTTATTGATGTCTGTTTCGGTTGATGAGACACTGCTTTGTCGGTAGGTGAACTTGTCCACAAGTTTATTAGTTGTCTGAAACTTGTAGACAACTAAAAAACATACGAAGAAAGATTTATGAATGTTTTCATAAATTTCATAAATTTGACCAACTGTTAATCATGATACATCAGAATTATAGAATCTCTTTTCTAGTAGAGGTTCTAAGATTTATGTTTGAAAACTTTAAATGAGTTAATGCCATCAGATGATAGTGAAAATACTTCAATTAACTTTAAATACGATAAGCTTTATTTTCTTTGTCTCCTCCCCACCTCTATCTATCTATCTATCTATCTATCTATCTGTCACTCTTATATAGACGACAACTATATAGGTAATGTTTGTTCATTCGATGGGTAAGGAGGAAAGAAATGAAAGTCACTCACCTGTTTGGTCCTCCGTATATTTAACTGCTAACGTTCAGTTTTTAATGCATATGAAATAGATAACAAGTACAATGTGTTCTTGGTTCTAGTAGCAACCAGCTTAACCCATATCTTTAAATTGTCCAATCACTCTTTGTCATTATGACTGCTGGCCTCCTCGTGTCCCATTCCACCGAAGAAAATGTGTATCGAGAAACTCAGCATTTTATACTGGGGTTCATACCAAAGCAACTCCCTCACTTCTACCTCGCGTGTGTGGTATTGTCTAACCTGCGTCTGCTACATTTTAGATGTCCGATCAAGTCAGTTGACCTCGGCAAGTTTTGTATTTTTCGAGTTAGGATTCTCGCTGAAGCATATCTATTTACACCTACACTACAAGATGAAAATTCAGAAATCGTCTCTCGTTCGGCTACTGGCTTTTTATTGACAGAAATTTGTTTACACACCCAAATACCATTTATAATATTATTAAAATGTTTTTCTTGTCAACTCGTTTTCTCCAGCTTAACCTTTTAGTGTCTACTTCCAACTCAATATAATAATGACAGGCAGTGACCAATGAGCTAGTAGACTTCAGTAATGTGTGCCAGTGTATTTCAAGAATCACTTTCCGTTATTTGTTTCAGGTGACACATTGAACGTCTTACTTGTATGGTGATTTTTTTTAGACTTCTACTTTTGTTGTAAGATCCCATAAATTGTATTATTGATATCTGATACCAATTTAATTTTACTTCAATAAATTTTTAAAGATTAAAAAATAAGAAAACAAGTGAAAAACAAATCTTCAAAAATTCCTAATAAATCTAAAGTTAAGGGATAAGTGAAAAACAATATGAAAAATGGGTAAAGCATATTTTTCAGAGTTTGTTCGAGTTATTCAAAATTTGTTGGTTGTTTTTTCGGGTTTCATGGCATATCAACCATTGTGGGTTATTTAATGATAAATCCATTTTTATACAAATAAGCAGTTCTCAAAACAGTTCTATTTTACAAAATACAGTTTTTATACAAATAGCTACTTCTATTTAAAACAATTCACTTAAGCATAATTACGCAGTTCAGTTCAATTTAACCCATAGATAGGGCATTGTCAGGTGCTACCACTCCGGGACAGAATAAACCTGGGAGCAATGGCAATGAAACGGTGCTCCATATTCCGCAAACCTCCTGCATTACTGAAACCTCACCATCAGATTGTGTAGTGTCATATCCAGGATACTAGTTGTGAGGGTGTTACCCCTCGGAAGAGAAGCAGTCGGGGAATTCTACAGCCCCAGCTGACTGGGCATTAATAATTTGTGCTGATTGAATCGTTTGTGAGGCTTTCGCAGGAGTACAATCCAAGAATGTGTTTTAGTGAGGAGTTGTGGAGTATTGAAGAAAACTTTCAGAGTCATATATCAGGAGAAAAAAAAAAACGTCAACATGTTCACAGAAAAGGATAAGTCAGACACGTGTTTCAAGAATAAATACCATTCATTTTATTAGTGCGTTGCAGCTTGTTTAGAACCGGTCTCAAATCTGAGATATGGGGAGGTGCATTTTTTAGTATTGATGAAATTAGCCTCTTGTTTCGTTATTCGCAGTCCAAGCCAATCGGAGGGGTAGTTTCACCAGCTCTGAAATAAAAGCTCTTTACTCATCTCAGCCGATCACTGACTGACTGCGGAGGGTTTTCTTTATTTCCAACTCTCATGTGACCGTTGCTCGCACTTTTCTCGTGGTTAAACATTTGTTGTAGGTTGTTGAGAAGGATTTTTGAAGAATCACTGAGAGTGGCAAATCAACTTAGTACATCTCATTTTCCAAACATAGAATATACTGAGAAATTCCCCGGGCCGATGTCCCAGTCAATAGGCTTCATATATATATATATATATATATATATATATATATATATATATAATGATGGAGTTGCCAGTAGTGTAATGGTTATCGTCGTAGGAAATGGACACGGTGAGACGTGTTCAAGTCCAGGACGAGACTGATTTCATTTCACATAGCACTAATAACCTTGGGAAACGTATGAATCCAAATAATCCCCATCCAGCTATGGGTAAATAGTAGGGAAGGCTTAATTCTTCAGCCTTGGTAAGGCAACTAGTCTAGGAGAAGGTAGACTCTGAATTCAAAGCTGCTAAACTCCGCTTAAAATTTGACCTCATGTCATATCTTTCCCGAGAGGAAATGTTGGTAAATATGTACATATATATAATGATGAGAGAGAGAGAGAGAGAGAGAGAGAGAGAGAGATGTCTGGAGATTAATATAAAGAGAAAAACTAGATTGATTAAATAAACTAATAATTCAAATTATAGATTCGCAGATTATGATTGACCTGGTTTGGTGATTTAGGCAGGAGTCTCTTCAGCAATGCAGAAATTCGTATATCAATATTTCGACTAAGTTGGAGAAAGGTTTGAGAAAGAAAAATTTTATAAATTATTTGTAATTCTTACATGCACATTCTAAAATAAAGAGTCCAAAATGCTAATGAATAATGAACGGACTTCAATTGCCCGAACAAAATATACAATAGTAAAATGTATCTCAAATAATTAGCATTGAATAGAATTAGAGGCGTTTGATAACGACTCTTGTGACCATTCAACTGTGGGCAAACTGATGATTAATATCAAATAGGTTGAAGCATTTAAAATTGCAATATTGAAAAGATTTAAAAGAATCGGGCTTTGGCTCATTTAAAAATGCTACCGAAAAAATATTCGTTTACAAATTATATATATATATATATATATATGTACGTATATATATATATATATATATATATATAGTTTAAATCTAATTCAATAAAAAAATCTGTAATTTAGGTCAAAATGCAATTGAAAAATAAAAAATAAAATTTAAAAAAAAAAATTACTACTTTTCTTACCGAAATTAAAATTTAAAACAAAAGTAGGCTTAACGAGGAGATAACTCTTCACCGCTCTTCTATCCCATCCCACTTTTCTGTGTCTATTAAAGTTTTTTTTATCTAAAAGATCAGAAGAAGTCCTATTAATTTTTTTTCGTATTTTTGGAAATTTCAAAAATGCGTAACAGGATGAAAATAAATTTATAATCCTATGTGACCGGTTTTGTTGTTTTTCTTAAAGAATTTAATGCTCTGTATTATTGTTACATTGAGGTCTTTAACAGGAAAATCTAAATATTCACTCATGAATAATTTCTTGTCCTGATGGAATTACTCCCAACTCCGGTTTAACTGGACCAAATAATACTGTATATATATATATATATATATATATATATATATATATATATATATATATTGTCACGTGATATCCGACTGAGACGATAGAAATAAGATTAATACTATTCCCCGTGTTTGAATTAACAGTAGCAAGCCGTCAAAGAATGACCGTTAAGAACAGATGTTTGTACTTGGTGACCTCACTCGGGTCACCTTACACGGGAAGGAAGAAGAGAGAAGCCAAATGATTGGCTGGGACCCCAAAACGGAAGTGGGGACTCCTTTCCGTCAGCGGAACTAGATAATAAGAAAGTTAGTTGTTGGATAGGGTTCGTGGCAGACGGAACCAAAGCCAGTACTCCGGGTAGAAGAAGACAAAAAAATATCTCGGACATGAAGGAGCCATTTTCTTCAAGCCAGTATTAAAAATAGCATAAAGTCTATTAGCCTGTAAAAGAGGAATTATTCTCCACAGGAATCCATCTAAAAAAAAAAAGATATGTAAACTTTGGGACCGTTTCTCCTAATACCCAATTTTATATACCCTCTCTCTCTCTCTCAATTTGAAGAAAAACGAAAGACAAGAAAAGAAGAAAGACATTTATGTTCATGGACTGTTCATATTTGACACGTTGAAGGTGTATATCTATGTGTATTAAAGATTGATAGATTTTAATGTTCCCACGTGGTCGAAGTTGTTATTTGCAGTGTCTTCTACGAGTTTGTTATGTCATATTTCTTTTCCAGCTTCTATTCGCCTTATGATATGCTCGCTTAAAATTGTCCAATTAATTCCTTTAAAATATCACACGAGAAACCGGAATTGCCGACTACTATAATTAATATTATTACGTCTCAACCTAGAGGTCCATATCTTCCATTGTCTAGGGGAGGAAGACTAGTGACCTGGTGGGTATGTGTATAGTGTGAAATTTGGAACCCCTTGCCAGCGGCGGTCAGTCTGGACATAAATTAATCCCCCACATAATATACCATTTCTTATATGCCTGAGAAAAAAACTCTGAACGAGGACTTATTCTACAAGGGATCAAGTGCCAACCGGCCCCGTCTTCACACGTGCAAAAATAAAGTCCCGTTTTGGGATTTTAAAGAATTTGCCGTCACAATATATATATAAACAGTATTTGCTATTAGATAAGCTAAAATGGTTGATATGCCATAAAACCAAACAACCAACCAATCAATATCGGCTGGTTGGTTTGTTGGATGGGTTTTATGGCACATCTCTCTTCTCAGTTTTATAGCATATAATGTTCAATTTAAAAAACAAATGTGTAAAAGACGGACGATACTATATTTCTTCATCATTTCTAGGTAATCACTGTAGTTCAAATCTAACAACATTATTTCTGTCATCATTGTAATAAGAATGATCAGTTGCACGAACAAATCTTATAGGGATAGTTCATTCTCTCTTCTCAAATTTATCGAATACATTTTTTTAATTAAAGATACTGTACAGCGTAAGAGTAAATGATTCACAGGTTTTTTATTTCTTCTGAATATTTACGTTGGCCCACAACTAATAGCATTAGTTCAATGAAATATCGTGAAAAGAATAATTGACGGTGGGTGGTAGTGAGATAACCCAACATTTGTTGACATACATATGAAGTACGAAAATGCATGGTTGCAATTATTTCAAATTAGTAAACATTTAATAATTTAAAACATATCTATTTGAATTACGTGGTACATTCAATAGATTTCCAGATTTTTTTGTACGGGCATTTAGAATTGTCGTAGACTCTTGAAAATTCAGTATGATATTGCTATACATCTTATGAGATGACTGATTAATTTTTATGATTTCAAGTGCAAAGGAACAGGTGCAGCGGGAATTTGAATATACTCTACTAAAGCCTGATTGTCACAGCTGGTGAATTTCAAAAATGCAATCTGGACGGGACGATACTTTAAAAGAATGATATGCAATAAAATTCTGTTTAAAAATGCCATAGAAACGTATGGAATGCTTCAGGCTGCTTTTGGAGCATCTTGCATGAATGGAGCTTCAGTTTTTGAGTGGCATAAGAGATTCAAGGAAGGCAGGGAGTCTGTGAGGGATGATGAGAAGTGTGGGAGGAGTAAGGAAGTCAATACACCAGAGTTGATTGGCCAAAGGTTAGGGTTAGGGTTACTATGTTGAGGCTTTAAGGGAGTTCAGGAAGAGATTCCGTAGGAAAAGGCCAGTACTCTTCAAATCAGTTGAGTGGCATTTGCATCAGGACAATGCACCAGTCCACAACTCCATCCTTCTCACTAACTATCTGACCAAGATGGACTTCAAGACAGTTCCTCAGCCTCCCTATAGTCCAGACCTTACTCCCTCTGACTTTTGGTTATTCCCTAAGCTCAGAGACTGTCACTATGAAAGAGTAGATGAAAAAGGCTGTGACGAAGATCCTTGAGGCGATCACACCAGAGGAATTCCATGGGGCCTTCCAGAAGTTTTTGGAACGGTACAACAAGTGCATTGAAGCAGGAGGAGATTACTTCCAAGGGAACTAGAGTTTCATGTGTGTACTATCAATAAAAGTGCCCATACAAAAAAAGCCTGGAAACTTATTTAATGATCATCGTATATATGTGACATAATGGGTCCAGAAAAAAAAAAAATTAAAAAGAGTTTCAAATAGCATTTTTGGAATCTATTAGAAGAATTACTTAAAAGATTTTTGTCTGTATATAGATTGTGTATATACGGTGTATATGTTATGTGCAAAGACGTTTTGGAAGATTTCTGTGAAAATATGGAGAAAAATGAATATACCCAACGATACATAAAAGAATAAAAGATAAAGAGCTACTATGATGCTAGTTCAGAAGTAGCTGCTGCTACACTCTCTATAAGCTAAAAATCTAGAACCCATCACCAAACATTGTAGGTGCGCATGGTGTAATGGTTATCGTCGACACGAGTTCAAATCCTCGACGAGACTGATTGCATTTCACATAGCACTATTACCCTTGGGAAAGGTATGAATCCAATTATTCTCCCTCCAGCTAAAGCAGACAAGGTTCTTCAGCCTTGGTGAGGCAACTAGTCTCGGAGAAGGAAAACTCTGAATTCAAACCTGTTAAGCTCCGCTTAGAAATTGACCTTGTGTCATATCCTGCCCGAGCGGAGGTGTTGGGTTAATAGGATCACCAAACAGTGTTTAATATCATGCCCTGGGCACTATTTTAGGGCTCGTTGAGGTTTATTCCCGATGCAAGGGATGCAGTGAATGTATTTTACAACCCACTAACATAGTGGGTAGCACGACGGATCATGAATGTATTCGGCAAACAACAACATCGAGCTGGATGTAATCCAAGGTCAAACTTTAGTACAGCTGGTTTAAATTCAAAATGTTCCTTCTTTTAAACTGGTTGCCTAACTAGAACTAAAAACGCAAGTCTGCTCAACTACTTATAGTTTGGGGGAGAAAAGGAAGGTCCATGCTTTTTCGATGGATATTAACATGAAGTAAAACGAATTCCACTACAGGATTTGAATCGGGACCTCTTATTCTACTAAATCTACAATAATCACATCTATGAACTACGATACAAAAAGTTCTACTTCTGGGAGAGATCTCACGTCGTAATTCCAAATGTGCTGGGCTGCGACATCAAAGTAAGCGTGTTCAAACTCAAGGTGCGCTAGCAAGAAACAACACCAAAAGGATAAACTGCGTTAAAATAAAAATAGATAGAACACAACAAAATAGTAAACGTAGGTTATGTGGTGATAGAGACGAAATGATCAATCATTTAATTAGTGAATGTTGCCAATTAGTGCAAAAAGTCTATTAGACTAGACACGACAGAGCGAAGGTGATCCACTGGGAATTATATAAGAAATTGAAATTAGAGCCTACGAATATGGGGTATATGTACAACGAAAAATCCCTTCTCATCGATTTTGAGATACAAACAGATCACCTAATCTCGAGCAGATGACCATATCTAGTGATAGTCAGCAAAAAGAGAGAACCTGCCGAATAGTATCAAGCGAAAAGAGAGATGGATATCTCGACCTTGCTAGAGACGTAAAAAACAGTGGAATTTGAAGTTGACGGTCATACCAAATTCAATTGGTGCATTTGGAAAAATCTTCGAATGAATGGTAAAGGAACAGGAAGACGTATAAATCTGAGGACATGTAGAGACAATCCGGACGACAGTTTTATTAACATCGACCAGAATACTGAGAAGAGTCATGGAGACTTGAGGTGACTTGCCGTCACTCAAACTCCAGTGTCAAACCATCAGCTAACACTAGTATGAAAAATTCTCAAAAGCGTATAATAATAATAATAATAATAATAATAATAATAATAATAATAATAAGAAGAAGAAGAAGAAGAAGAAGAAGAAGAAGAAAAGGGAAGAGGAGGAGGATTAGAAATTGCAGTTTATCAAGTTATAGTTGTAAAATTACCGGTATTATTGATGGCTGTTTTATTTGTATTTCTGTGTTGAATATTTAGAATGTCTAAATTACGTATTTTATTTTTTATCTTTTTTTCCTGACTTCTTTTTTTGCCCCTTTCGACTTGACGTTTTCATTAATTCATTCCAAGCGTCCATGATCCTAAGGATGTCATTTTGAATAATATAACACGATAGTATTACATTAGGAAAGAATGTGACTAATCCAACTAACTGGCTGTTTTGTTAAATGTAATAAAAATTCAAGGAAAATCAAAGCAACGGCTATCAAGTCAAAATGCAATAAAGCTGTAAAGGACATTTTACATTAACCAAAAAAAATGAGTAATCGATAGTAAAATCACCTTCGTAATATTTAAACAAAAATAAAACAAGCAAAATGTAATTCTTTGAAAAATGGAACGAAAAACACACAAAAAAACAATAACAAAAAAGCCTGAACACAATGTTCGTCATTGCTTTTGTCAACTTATTATCTCAGTGATGATTTGAAAGAAAAAGGCTCTGAAATCTATTTCATTTTTTTTTCTGGTGATTATACAATCTATAAAAGAACTTTTAATGATTTAAATTATCTGTCAAAATTTCTGACTTAAGAGTAATCATTATTTAAATTTTGTACAGGTCTCAGACCATAATATAATAACCAATGTTTGACTCATTGATTTTAACGGCATATCAACACCCCTGGGACATAGTAAGTTTATATTAACCCTTATTGTGTAGTTTCTTTCTTTTTTTGTACACGGTTATATGATATCAAGTATTTCTATAAAATAAAAATAATTTGTAAACTGATCTATTTTTTCAGTAGATTGGATGGACCCAAACAGGAAATACCACTCTAGGCCAGGGAGAACATGGATGTAATGAGAATAAAAGAGAGCACTACACTGGAGAATTTGAGTCGCACCTCCAGGTGCTCTTTATTGCCATACCCAAGCTATCTCTTTTTGTTGGATTAGTTTGAACGACACCGACAAAGCAGTGTGCTTACCAAACTGAAGAAAATTGTTCAATACATTCAAATAAATATACCCACTTCCCTTTTGAGAAATTCGGGCAGATAATGACACATTCACTTGAAGAAGACCTGGGAATAAAACTGTCGAAATATTTTCTGCCCAAAAACCAAAATGAAGAAAATAGTCGAACATGTGTACATAATGTATGTACGTAATTATTCCAAGAAAGATATGAATGGCAGTATGTTTGATAAATTGCAAAGAAAAAAAGATTTGGCTAATGCGATTGCTACATCGACGAAATAATTCTCTCCTGTTAATGCTGAAAGTGTAACTTTTGATTGTAGCAAGAAAAAAGCAAAATAATTCTACAGATAACTTACTATATACTCTACAGCGACTAATGAAAATAGCTATTAAACTACCACTACTAACACAACTATTACTACTACTACTACTACTTTGCCCAGTCAGCTGGGGCTGTAGAATACACTGACTGCACCTCTGCAGAGGGGTAAGACTCCCCCTAACGAGTGTCCTGGATATGACACTAAACAATCTGATAGTGAGGTTCCAGCAATGCAGGAGCTGTGGGGAATGTGGAGTACCCCTTCATTGCCATTGCTCCCAGGTCCACTCTGGCCCGGAGCGGTAGCACCTGATAAGGGTCCTATCTATGGGTTAAATAGAATTATCAGCATACTTATGCTAAAATGAATTGTTTGAGTAAAACTGAATAGTTTGAAATAGAAATGACTTTTACAATTAAACCGTACTAACATTTAAACTGCATGCTTATGCTTAACTGAATTATTTGAAATAGAACTGTTTTTCGACGTTAAAACTGTATTTACATTTAACCGAATTGTGACATACAACTACTTGAATTGTTAGAAATGGAAATGTTTTGACCATTAAACTGTGTACTTATGCTAAACTGAATTGTTTTAAATAGAACATATAATTTACATAAAAATGGATTTGGCGTTAAATAACCTACAAAGGTTGATATGCCATAAAACCCAACAAACCAACCAACCAACTACTACTACAACTACAAATGATCATCAAGTGAGGGAAAATCTAAAAAGGAATCTTCCAGGTAAATTCGTTCTCGCTACTTCAGTTCGTTATAGCAATGATTCCGTTAAGGCACAAATTTTTCATATCATCGGAAAAAATAAATCACCATATATGTATATGGATGTCATAGTTTCATTTAAAAAAATGAAAACAAACTGGAGGCCCTGATATAAGAAATAAAAATATTTAGCGAGAATATAGAAATGAAATTTGGCATTGAAAAATATGCGATGGTGATAAGGAAAATATAGAAAAGTGAAGCTCCAGAGGGAACAGAACGACCAAGTTAAAAATGTTTTAGAACGCTTGAAGAGAAGAAAGACGTCAAGTAGTTGGGAATATTGGTAGCAGACACCAACAAGGGAAAAGAAAGAAAAAATTAACCGTGTACCTTATAAGAATAGTAAAGCTTCTCGAAACCTAGTTCTGCAACAGAAATATTGCACACGAGAAGACGAGGACATGGCTACGAAAAGGGAATCTCAAAAGAGAAACTGAATCTTTTTAATGACCAATTATTTTAAAACGAAAATCGCACGAATAAGTTTTGTTTTGTTTTTTTGTTGAATGGCATATCAACCTTTGTAGGTTATTTAATGCCAAAGCCATTCTCCTAGAAGAACAGTAGTGGTATTATTTAACACATAGCTGGGAGGATAAGGGGGTTCATACCTTTCCCAAGGGTATTTGCCCGAAAGTGAACATAATAGCGCGACTGAAGTACGAACGCGCGTACTACGATTCCGCAGTCCATCGCTTTAACCATTACACCACGAGGACACCCCCAGTAAATTTTGTGGAGAAAGAGATGAAATGATTAATTGTATAGTAAGCGAATGCAAAAAACTAGCCCAGAAAGAGTACTAGACGAGGCACACCACGATTAAAAAGTATATTGTGTAAAAGGTTAAATTTTGTTCATACTATCAAATGGCAGATGCATAAGCCTGAATCTGTCCCAGAAATAAGACTCATCAAATTCTTTGTGGTTTTAAGATACAAACAGATCACGTAAACCTGGCCAGAAGACCAGACCTTGAGCTAATTAAAAAAATAACAACAAGAGAGCTTGTCTTGTAGGTGTTAACATTCCAAAGAATTACTGAGGGAACAAAATAGAAACTGAAAAGATAACCTAATCCTTGCCAGGTAACTAAAAAGGTCGTGATGCTGATATCCACAGTCATTGAAGCGTCTAGAACGGTCCAAAAATGATTAGAAAGAAGAATGGAACTGTTGGAAAACCGAGGAAGAATTGAGGCTCTGCATATGACAGCATTGTTAATATCGGCCGGAATACTTTGAAGGGTCCTGGAAACTCGAGATACTTGCTCTCACTCAGACTGAAAGTGATCCAGCAAACACTGGTGGAAAAACATACAAAAAGTAAACTAATAATAATTATAATAATAAGTAGGTTGTATGGTGAAAGAGACGAAACGATCAATTACATAATAAGTGAATGCTGCAAATTAGCAGAAAAGAGTATAAGACTAGGCAGGACACGGAGGGTAAGGTGATCCACTTGGAATTGTGCAAAAAATTGAAGTTTGACAATAGGAACAAATGTTTTATGCACAACCAAGAATCTGTGCTGGAGAATAGACACACAAACTCCTCCTCGATGTTATGATAAAAACTGATCACATAATCTTTGCCAGACGACCAGACCATATAATTATCAACAAAAAAGAGAGAACTTGCAGAAGTATGGACTTTACTCTCCCAGCGGACAACAAGATAAAATTAAAAGCGTAGAGAAGGATTGTACCTGGACCTTGCTCGGGAATGGAAAAAAAAACCGTGGAACATAAAAGTGAGGATTATAATAATTGTAATTGGTACAGTCACCAAAGGATTGGCACAAGGCCTGGAAGAGTTGGAAATAATGAGACTGGTGGAGACTGTCCAATTTACAGTATTGTTGAGACCGGCCATAATACGGGGAAAGTCTTGGAAACTTGAGAAGACTTGCTGTCACTCTGACTCTAGTGAAAAACTATCACCGTTAGCTGATGTGAAAAACTCTCAAAGAGTAAAATACTACTACTACTAATGATAATAATAATAAAGCTGAAGAGAGAAAATGGCGGTTGGGTGGAGACCATCCAAACTACAGCATTATTAAGAACGACCAGAATACTAAGAAGAGTCCTGGAGACTTGAGAAGATTTGCTGTCACTCAGACAGTAAAAAAACCATCGGCTAACGCTGATGGGAAAAGTTCTAATGAGTGAATAATAATAATAATAATAATAATAATAATGTCCCGGCTGACCACAGAATATAATTGAAAAAAGTGAAAAGTAGTATAACTACGTCAACCTTTCAAGGGAATTAAAAAAAATGTGAAATATGAAAGTGGCAATTATACCAATTTTGATTGGTGCTTTTGTACAATCACCAAAGGATTAAAAAAGAGACCTGGGGACTTGGAAATAAGAGGACGAGTGGAGACCATCCAAACTTCTACACTTTTGAGATGGACCAGAATACTGAGAAAAGTACTGGAGACTTGCGGAGACTTGCTATCACTCAAACTTCAGTGAAATGATAAAAAAGAAAGATATGTATGAAAAAAGGGAAAAGGCAACACAAGAAAAATAACAATACAACTTGAGGAAATGAACCAGAAAGTACTGGCGAAAGAAGGAAGATTACAGAGATATCGACTAAGGGTAAAACAATACAGACAAAGCAAGGCATTCCAAAACAACGAACACAAATTTTGTCAGCAGTTGGGAGGATGTGACACAAAAAATACCAACAACTGGATGCAAAGGAAACCGAACGACATTGGACTAAGATATGGAATCAAAAACATAACTGAAAGGCTGAAACGATAAACAAGACAATGACAAGAGAACTAAAAGGGCTCGACGAAGACCTGGAAGCGGAAATACACATCACTTTACTCAAAACGACCCTAAAAAATATAAAACCGGAAAACACCAGGCCATGATATAATACAAGATTTCTGGTTCACGAAATCCACCTCTATTCACGAAAGACAAGCACTAGAAAAGAACTGATGTCTACAAAGAGCAAACGTAACCGAATGGATGACCAAATGAAGGGCCACAAGGATAAAAAAAAACTCAAGCAAAGGAACAACCAAAAACAACTACAGACCCATAACTTGCCTACCGATGATGTGGAAAATATTAACAGCAAAAATACCAAACGTGGGCTATGTTGTGACAGAGACGAAACCATCAATCACCTAATAAGCGAATGCAGGAAATTATCACCGAGGGAGTATATAAATGCAAAACCCAGCATCCGTCCTAGAAAATGACACACATGGTCCTATGGGACTTTGACATACACACGGATCCACTAATATCGGCCATAAGACCAGATTTCATAATAATCAACAAAAAAAAGAGAATTTGAAACATTGTGGATTTTGCTATCCCGGCTGACCACAGAATAAAACTGAAAGAAAGGGAAAAGAAAGATAAGTACCTCGACCTTGCTAGGGAAGTGAAAAGACCATGCATCATGAAGCTGACAATTATATCAATTGTGATTGGTGCTTTTAGTACAGTAACTAAAGGATTATTAAAAGGACTGGAGGACTTAGAAGTTGGAAGACGGGCCTAGACCATGCAAACTACAGCATTTTTTAGAACGGTCAGAATATTGAGAAAAGTTATGGAGACTTGCACTACATGGACGCTAACAAAACGGCTGGAGAAGAAGCTAGATGGCAATTACACAAGAATGCTGCGTGCAATCCTGAACAAGTCCTGGCAGCAACACCCCACAAGACACCAACTGTACGGCCACCTGCCCCCTATCACGAAAACTATTCAAGTTAGACGAACCAGACATGTAGGACACTGCTGGAGAAGCAGAGATGAACTCATAAGAGATGTACTCTTATGGATCCCCACACATGGCCGCGCAAAAGCAGGACGACCAGCTCGAACGTACATTCAGCAGCTATGTGAGGATACAGGATGTTGTCCTGAAGACCTACCTAGGGCGATGAACGATAGGGAGGAGTGGCGAGAGGGGGTCAGGGATATCCGTGCTACCAGCGCGATATGATGATGATGATGATGATGGAGACTTGAGGAGACTTGCTGTCACTCAAACTCCAGTGAAAGATCATCATCTAAAACTGATGTGAAAAACTCTAATGAGTAAGTAATAATAAAAGAGTTTACAGAATTGTGGACATAGCTGTCCCGGCGGATCACAGAGTGAAATTTAAAGACCATGAAAAGAGAGATAAGTAGCTTGCAAGAGAATTAAAAACGCTGTGTCATGTTCCTCAGTGACGAAAATACCAATTGTATTTGGTGCTCTTGGTACAGTCACCAAAGTATAAATAAAGGGACTGGAGGACTTGGAAATAACAGGATGATTATAGACTATCCAAACTACTGCATCATTAAGATCGGCCAGAATACTAAGATGAGTCCTGGAGACTTGAGACATTTGTCGTCACTCAAAATCCATTGAGAAACCATCAGCTAACGCTGGTGTGAAAACCAACCTTAAAATATGGAGGAAAAGAAGGAAAGGAAAAAAAGAAAGCAATCCAAAGTAGAAAGTAATCTCCTCCCCCGTCCGTAAAATAGTGGAGACCCACTTGTATATAGATACTCGTAAAATTTTAAAAAAATAATTCTAGTGACTATTTGTTAAAAGAATCTCAGGAAGAAAATTTCGTCCATTTCAAGAAAAGTATGTAGAAAAGGTTAGTAACAATGTTCTGCTAAAATTTTCATTCAAAAATGCATATTTGATTTTTATTCAGTTTGCCATACTAAAAAATATTTGGTGTATACTATTATGTGCCTTAAATGAAAGAACAATTTACTAAGAGGCCGACTATAAATCTTAACAGAAAAGCTTCACTGTTTGACCGCGATTTTCTATTTTTAGTAAAAATATAGAACTATAAAACGTGATAGTGCCAATTTTCAGAAGACTTGGGGGAAACGAACAAACAAAGAAAAGTAAGGTAGGAACTAAAATAGAAGAGAAGAAAAAGAAAATTCTCTTATCAATACATTAGTCTTGGACTATAAGTTAAAACTTAACGGAAAAGAAAAGGATTCTTTTGAGACCCACTGTTCATGTACTGCCATCATAGCTGTTCTTAGTCACATCTGTGTCAGGCGCGTAGATCATAAACAACCCTTGGGTCTGGTATAACCACAATATAACGCCCATGATCAAAATGTCCTATCACATCATTACACAACGTGGGACCCAGGCAAAAGGCCTAAGTGTCATTATCGGCAGGTGCTCTCCTGATAGCCAACATGGGAGACCCGATGTCATCCTACGAATGTTGGCTGCTCTTTGTTCAGGGTCATAAACAACGACGTAAGAAACCACAACAATTAGAGGCCTACACGTGAAACATCGATTAGGGAAGATAATCAACTTGCGCTACAAGGCTGTTTTAGGAGAAACTCTTCACAAAGGGGATACAGGAAAAGAATAATAGAGATCTGGCAAGAATGTACCAAATTTCAGACAACTAGCCAAAGGTTAGCCGATTAAGTTAGAACAATAATTAAGAAGGGTTGGTTTTCTGACCTTGAATTACTAGAAATCAATCAAAAAACACATAAACAAAGCTATAAAACAGTACCAGGCACATCAAGTGGTGTCAAATAAAAACACCCCAACGAAAAAGAACTGCAAACGTCAACAAATGAAAACACCACATACCCAAAAGATTCACTATCACGCAACCAAGAAGAAAAAACTATCACAAGAACAAAAGATAAATCTAGAAAATGTGAAGAGAATTATGAGTAGTGAAAAGACTCTTCTACCTTCATTAAGAAGCATAGAATGGAAAACACTTAAGATAGAAACGAATAAAATGAATCACATACTATCTTACATAACGATGAATAATACAACCGAGTTGAATGCACTAATCTATGCAGGTGCAAATTAGTCTGTGAGAAAACTGGGATCCCCTCAAAAAGCACGAAGAAACTGTCAAAACCGGAATGGGAAATTCGACTTGAAACGCAAATAAAAAAATTACGAAAACAAGACAGAATTATAAAAAAAAAGGAGAGGCACTGAAATAAGCGGGGAAAAAAGAAACAGGCAACACAGGAACAAAACAACAGTACAACTTTAGAAAATAAACCAGAAAGTGCCGGTAAAAGAAGGAAGATTAAAGAGATATCGACAAAGGGTAAAACAATATAGACAAAACAGGACTTTCCCAAACAACAAAAGAATCAACAGTTGGGAGGGAGTAACACGAACACATACCGACAACCAAATGCAAAAGAAACCGAACGATTTTGGACGAAAATATGTCAACAAAAAACATAACGAAAATGCTGAATGGATAAACAATATTACAAGAGAACTAAAGGGACTTGAAGTAGGTCCGAAAATGGAAATAGACATCGACATCCTCAAAACATCACTAATTACAGCCATCAGAAATGAATATCAAACTGAAAAACGCCACGCCATGACGGAATACATGGCTTCTGGTTCAAGAAATTCACACCCATTAACGGCAGACTAGCACTAGAAATGAACAGATGCTTACAAGGCGTTCAAATCCCTGACTGGATGACCATAGGAAAGACTACATTAATCCAAAAGTACCAAAGCGAAGGAACGGCTCCAAACAATTTCAGACCGTTTACCTGCCTACCAATGATGTCGGAAATACTAACAGCATAAATAAGGGAAAAGATTTACTACTCGTTAACAAGTCGCAGTGTGTTCCCTGACGAACAGAAAGGATGCCGCAAAGAGTCCAGAGGCACAGGAGAATTACTCTACAAAAATAAACACATCCTACATGAGAGCAAAACAAGACGGGAAAATCTAGGTATGGCCTGGATTGACTGCAAAGTGGCATATGATATGGTTCCCAAAATCTGGATACTACACTGTCTCAAAATGTACAAAATATCACATGAAGTCATAAACTTCATCGAAAAGACTATGCAAACCTGGAGAGTGGAGCTGACAGCAGGAGTGAGAAGCTTAGCTGAAACAAAGATCCAAAGAGGGATTTTCCAAGTTTATGCACTATCATCCTTACTATTTATAAGAGCCGTGATGCCACTGAACTACATACTCAGAAAATGCGCAGCCGGATACAAACTCAGCAGATTGCAAGAGGAGATCAACCACCATGGATAACATTAAATTATTTGCAAAAAATGAAAAATAACTGGATACTCTCATAGTGGCCGCTAGAATATACAGTCAGGACATAGGAATGGAATTTGGCATAGAAAAATGTGCCATGCTCGTCATGAAAAATGGCAAACGACATATGTCTGACGGAATGGAACTACCAAATCACGACAAAATTAGAACGCTCGGAGAAAAATAAACCTCCAAATTCTTGGGTATCTTGGAGGCTGACACCATCAAACAAGTGGAAATGAAAGACAAGATACGAAAAGAATATCTCAGGAGAACTAGAAAGCTACTCGAGACAAAACCCTCCTGCAGACACCTCATCAAATGAATAAATACCTGGTCTGTGCCCCTCGTTAGATATCCAGGACCCATACTCAAGTGGACCAGAGATGGACTTAAACAAATGTATCAAAGAACAAGAAAACTAATGACCATGCATAAGGCATTACATCCTAGAGACGAAGTTGACAGACTATATGTATCTAGAAAAGAGGGAGGAGGAGGACTTGCCAGCATCGAAACAGCGTTGACGCATCGATGCAACGGCTCGAAGACTACAAAGAAAAATACGAACGAGGACTAATTACAGCCATCAGAAACGATACGGACAACACGATAGACGATAGAATGACAATAACTAGAAAACAAAAAATAGGAGTAAAAACAACTCTCTGGCCGCTTTAAATGACTAATAGACAACATCTCACACCAGAAAACCTGGACCTGGCTAAGAAAAGGAAACTTGAAGAAAGAAACGGAATCTCTCCTAATAGCAGCACAGGTCAACGTCATAAAGACCAATCATATCAAAACGAGAATAGATAAGACGCAACAAAACAGTAAATGTTGGTTATGCGGTGACAGAGACGAAACGATCAATCACATAAGTGAATGAAGCAAATTAGCATAGGCGTATAAGGCGAGACACGACTGGGTCGGCAAGGTGATCCATTGGGAAATGTGCAAGAAATTCAAATTTGACCATGCTAACAATTGGTATATGCACAATCCAGCACCTGTCCTAGAAAAGGATACGTATAAACTCCTATGGGACTTTAACATACTAACGGATCACCTAATCCCGGACAGAAGACCAGACCTTAAAATTATCAACAAAAACAAAATAGAATTTGCAGAATTGTTGACTTTGCTGTCCCGGCAGACCACAGAACAAATGTGAAGTAATGTGAAAAGAAGGATAAATACTTCGACCTTGCTAGAGAATTGAAAAAGCTGTGGAACATGAAAGTGACGATTGTGCCAATTGTGATTGGTGCTTTTGGCACGATAACTCAAGGATTATTAAAAGGCCTGGAGGACTTGGAAATTGGCGAACGAGTAGAGACTATCCAAATTGCTGAGAACAGCCAGAATCCTGAGACGAGTCTTGGAGACTTGAGTAAACTTGCTGTCACTAAAACTCAAGTGAAAAACCATCGGCTAACACTGATGTAAAAAACTCTAAAGGTATAAATAATAATAATATAATAGTAATAATAATAATAATAATAATAATAATAATATGATAAAAAAGAAAGTAAAATCATACGTCATCTCAAATTTAAACAATGAAACGAGACAAACAAAAAGGAGTAACATAGAAATTGTGCCAACCCTACAACAAGGAAAATAAAGAATTAAATGAATCTCCATTAACAGCACCAAATCCCACGTCAAGAAAAAGGTAAGGCTCTTTATCAGTAGGCTTTGAAACGAATCATTGACTATAAACTTTAAGTATTCCATGAACATTGGTGTGCCGTTAAACAAACAAAAAACATATACCGTACCTCTATATGGAGAATGAAACAACAATTTCAAACAAGAATACAGTTCGATTCTTAACAATTTGCAAGAAACATTTAGAATTAATAAGGCAAAATGACTAAACACTTCACCAGGATAATGGAAAACTAAGTGTATATGTTTTGCAGGTAAATATTCTTACAAGTTGAATTGGAAAATATTACTATTATATCATATTCGTTAAGTCATGTAGTTTCAGATAACAAGTTATGCCGATCGTTTACAGGATATTCTCATTGGCAAACAAAATTCAATTACCTGGAACACTACAAATATCATGTAGACAAGTTCTTTACTGAGAAAGATAAAATATTTCTGGAATTTAGAATTATGAAGTTACACGCATTTCGCCAGAAAATAGTGTAAACAATTGCTACATATGATTTGCATTAAAGTAAAACTAAACTGTAAAATATTCAGACATCATAGACCGTGTTCTTCTGTATTTAACCCGAGATGTGTCATTTGGTTACTGATAAACAAGAATATATATATATATATATATATATATATATATATATATATATATATATATATATATATATCTGGTTAGTGTCAAGAGATTATGTGTTCTGTGTGTTCGGAATATTCATGCAGAGAATATATGAGAAATTTCAAATAATTTCACAGGAGTGCTTAATGTATGTTTATTAGTATATAGATCTATCAGGATGACTATTAGTAAAATGATCTCCCAGGAACTTGCTTTACTGATATATATATATATATATATATATATATATATATATATATATATATATATATATATATATATATATATACCAAACTTTCCGCCTTAGTAGTATGTGGTACAAGGTTATTCATAAAACAATTTAAGCGGTTTAAATTCTGAGTTTTCCTTCTACAATATCAAGGTTAAAGATCTCAGTGGGCTCTAAAATTAACTCATGGCTGGATGAATACCTTTCCCAGGGGTATTGGCACTCTGTGAAATGTAAACAGCCTCGAATAAGAGTTGAACTAGGGTCACCGTGTCCATTTCCTACGACGATATCCATTACAGCACAGCCACTTCTTTCTTTCTCTCCCTTTCTCTGTCTCTGTCTTTCTCTCCAACTCTGTGTGTGTGTGTGTGTGTGTGTGTGTGTGTGTGTGTGTGTGTGTGTGTGTGTGTGTGTGTGTGTGTGTGTGTGTGTGTGTGACAGCAAAATGAATAGAATACAAGTGGATAAACTTAGTTCTCTTGTGTTTCTATTGGCCGATCCTCTGAAGAAGCAGAATCGGCACATCTGTATTTGAATTCAGCCGAATAAATACCAGTGAACACCATATTCTTTAAGTCATGTGACTATTACATTACGGATTAACTAAGTGACCTGGTTAGATCGGGCACCAAATTTCAAAGTAAATATTTACATTCATGGAGACATCTAGATGCAAATTACGATCTTTTATTCAGCACATTATTGGAAATAAAGAAATTATAACTTTTCCCAAAGGCCGAATTACCATGTTTCCAAAGCTTATCACAAGCATACACCCTTATTAGAAAGCCCAGTCATCCTCTTATCCTCCCCATTAATTTCTTATATTGGTACACTTATTAAACAATCCTCCGCTATTTGCCTAGCGTTCCTGCTTGAAATAACCTTCCGAGATGCATGTTTTTATCCAACCGTTTTGCCACGTGTAAAAGGTCACACAAAGTCATTTTAGAGCCAAATTAAGCAGATTTGATTTTGGGGTTTTCCTTCTCTTAGATTAATTGACTAATGATTGGTAAAGAAGCAACTCTATCCATCTATTTACAAATAGACGTGAAGAGAAAACATAGAGAAATACCTTACGCAAAGACGTTAACGCGAAGTGAAACGCAATCACCCTCGTTCATTATTTTAACTGATTCAGTCTTCCAAGAGGATGACAGTTACATTAAGTGATCCTCCTAACGGTCAGAGTGTGACAATTTTCATTTCTAGTGCGTACAAAGGCTGGTTTGAATTCAGTATTTCCTTCTCCAACACTGGTTTCCTAACAAAGGCCAAAAAAAAACCCTGTCAACCCAATTATTTTCCCATGTTAAGGAAGAGAACGGATGCATTTTATACTTTTTTTGTAGAACATTAACATAAAATGGAACTTAAAAAAGCCTCGACCAGGATTTGAACTTAGGGCGCGTTCAGCAACGTTTGCAATGTAACATTTTTGCGCTCACTTTATACACTCTTAAACACTATCATGTTTCCCAACACACACACACACACACACACACACATATATATATATATATATATATATATATATATATATATGAGTGTGTGTGGGTGGATGTGTGTGTGTGAATACTGGAAATAATTTCAGTGAAAGGAGCAAACAAAAATAACTCGATTTCCTATATTCTGTAAGAAAGGTAGGAAATATTTTCCAATTTTAAACAAATGTTATATTCACGCGTAATCGCCTATGATTACACGTTCGTAATTTTCATTCACACTCAATTCTGATTTTTCCAAAGAAAAACATTTTTACACAGTTTGGATTTTTACGCTGTTAAAATCGGTTCACATATTTTACTCATATTTTTTTCTTCTTTTCTTGTCCTCCCAATTTTAGAATTATGTTTCAAAAACATAATTGGTCGTCATTTACTAGAGTCTTAAGAATGAAACTTATTTTTGGTAATTCTTCTTCAATTTCTTTCCAGTGCCAAAATTGTAAATCGCTCAGAGTTTTAGTCAGAGGAATGAATTACCATCGGGTTATAGAAGACAACGGTGAGTGTATCGTTCTTTTTAAAGAAGTTTATGGATAAATACACAATCATATCATGTATATCAATTTAGGTGTGTATGTGCCTACTAAAATTCTTATTGAATTCATATATATATATATATATATATATATATGCACGCACACACTGACATAGACATATATACAGTTACACATAAATATATACCTACATACAAATACGCGTGTATATGCTTATATATATATACTTTAATACACATGTACATGTATATTTATATGTATATAAACACAGGAATACCTATATATATATATATATATATATATATATATATATATATATATATGTGTGTGTGTGTGTGTGTGTGTGTGTGTGTGTGTTGGTATCTTAAATCATATATTCAGTAACTTCTTTTCGATGATTTTTTTGCAATGTCTGAATTCATCCGCTCGCCGATATATACCTATATTTCCATATATAAAACAGCTGCATCTAACAATTTATTTTTGGTTGTTCGAGTTCTACCACAAATTGTGAGTTTGAAATGACTGGTAATTCCCCTCTCAGTATTATCTGACCTCTTCGCAATGGATAAAATGTGACACAAGGTTAAACTTTATGGCAAAGGACTGGAGCAGTGATAAAAATTGCTTTGTCTCCATTACCTTTCCCCAGTCTCGGCTTTAACTAAAGAGAATTAATAGCTGCAAAAGAAGCTACCAGTTGGCCATGGGTGGTAACAGGTTATTCTCAAGAACGTACGTGACCCAGCAGTAAAAGTGGTCACGTAACTTGCAATACTCAACTTTTGCTCTTGGCGAAACGTCTGATTGTAGAGGCCCAATCCGATCAACTGGACGGTAATGAAAAGTCGTAGTACCAGTTTGATGGTCTAGACCGTATTGCACAAGAGGAAAACAAACATCTCACTCCTTTTAACTTAAATTTGCCTGAAGACAGTGGCTGAGGGTGTATCTTTTTGGAAAAAAAAAAAAAAGAATTTAGGCGTCTTCGGTATGGCACTAAAGTACATTATATGGTGAAGCTCCAGTCCTGATATTTGAGACATGTAGAGAACCTGCTGATTACAATTACACTCAAGTCTACTCTGATCCAGTGGTAGTAACTGTTAGGGCCACATCTATATATGAATTATATAGAACTTTGCAACCATTTACTCCGGATTAGTATTGTTGTTATGGGAAAGAATTCATCTCTGCGCAAATTATTCGAATTAAATTGGAATTCTGAATTAATAGAATTATTCATATCAAATAACAATACTTGAATCCATTTCACTGTTGGCAAACAAATGATTTATATTAAATAGAATTATTAGTGTTTGATACGAGTACTTAAAACCGTTTATGTGTGTAAACTAATGAGTTCTAAGTCTTTTCAAAAAAAGTTATCTACCAGCTATTTTACAACAAATCACACACACACACACACACATATATATATATATATATATATATATATCCAACAAGTTCATCAGTATATTAGCTGCAATCAATGATTGCCCTTCTGGTGAACAATTTTTTCTCTAGCTTGGTAAATTACTTGCACTCGGTTTAATTCGGATGTAGTGAGGTAACTGGCAGATATTGCCTAAAAATTCG
>OY757931.1:79403229-79515729 GCA_963585895.1 Sepioteuthis lessoniana | reverse complement strand
CAAAACACAAAAATCTAGGGAAAATTTTTATAACAAGAAAAAGTTGGCTGTTTCATTAGTGAATCAGTGTTTGTTGTATTACGTCATTTGACTTATTAGAAATGTTCTGTAGCAACACAGATGGATGTAAATAAATTTTTATTTCGGGAAGATATTTATAAATTCATACTTTATCAAGGAATAAAACATTACAAGTTCATATTGGATTCAAAATCATTAAAGTAGAATTGTAATTAAGCAATTAGCAATTAAAAAAATAAATGAGGATTGTTTATAAAGGTTGAATTATATAGATCATAATAAACCTGACATTCGTATTTTGTTTATTATATCAAGGACAAAACAAATGATTGACTGGGTTGTTAGAAGTTTTATTCTAAGGAAGGCCAATGTAGTTTTAAGAATATATAAAACCCTAGTAAGACCTTAGGTAAAATATTGTAAAACATGTGTGTTGAGACATGGAAATGGGGGTGTTATATAAAGATTGGATAGCGTCGAAAGAAGAGTGACAAAAATAATTTTAAAAAGTGAAAGTTAACGGTTATAGGAAGAGATTAAAGAAATTAGGATCACAAGGCACCAACTATACGGCCACCTGCCTCCCATCACGAAAATTATCCAAGCTAGACGAACCAGAAACGCAGGACACTGCTGGAGAAGCAAGGACGAGGTCATAAGTGATGTACTCCAATCGAACCCCGCATATGGCCAAGCAAAGGCAGGACGACCAGCTCGAACATAAATACAGCAGCTCCGTGAGGATACGGGATGTAGCCCTGAAGACCTGCCAGAGGCTATGGATGATAGGGAGAAGTGGCGAGAGAGGGTCAGGGATATCCGTGCTAGCGGCACGACATGATGATGATGATGATAATTTTACTTGGAAGAATGAGGGGCTATCCAGTTGAAACTTTCAAAATGATCAATATAATTTTTAATTATCATATTTACCAACCCCTCCGCTCGGGCAGGATATGACACAAGGTCAATTTTTTAAACAGAGTTGGTTAGGCAACTAGTCTAGGAGAAGGAAAACTCTGAATTCAAACCTGTTACGGTTTAAATTCAGAGTTTTCCTTCTCCTAGATTAGTTGCCTAACCAAGGCTGAAGAACCTAATCTGCCCTACTATTTACCCATAGCTGGAGGGAGAATAATAGGATTCATACCTTTGCCGAGGGTATTAGTGCTATGTGAAATGCAATCAGTCTCGTTCAGGATTTGAACTCGTGTCACCGTGTCCATTTCCTGCGACGATAACCATTACACCACGGGCACTTCCCGAAAATGACGAATAGAATTTTTAATTATGGTAGACATTTTCTCAGTAATTCTCCTCACACTGACAAGTTATTGTAAAGACGGACGTAAAAACCTATTTGATTTTTTTTTTTTTTTTTGCAAATGAAGAAGTACATTTTTAGAACAAAATGCGACATCAGATAAAAACCGAAATAGTGTAGAAAATTTTAAGATTAATTTAGATAAATTCAGAAAAATCACACGACAAAAAATCAAGAGAGTATTTTTTTGGAAATATCAGGTGAATAACTTCACTGAATTTGATATGTATACAGATATTGTATTAATAGTTTATAACTTCTGTGTAAATATTTTATAAAGATTGATGTGAGGAGATAGTAAAAGGCGAAAATGTCGAAAGAGGGATAAGAAGTAAATAAAGATAAATATTAATAATTATACACATACTATTGCACTATACCCTACGTATGCATCAAAACTGATGTGATTTAACTGCTAAGAGTCATACACAAAGTGATAATAATAGGGCTAGAAATTTTTTATACAGCCTGTATTGATCTATTTATGCAACATTTTAATGTAATACAGCTTTATTGTTCGTATATTTAATTTAGATTAATTTGTAACATATATTCAACGTGTCGCAGTTTTATATTCCATTGGTTTAGGTATTAGTGATAAAATTTACCAAATGTAAAATAACATAATATCAAGCTCTTACTTGTCTTAATAAATGTTTGGTTTGAAAATAAGTTAGACATTTTATAAACAGATAAATTAACGAAACATATAATAGATTTTCCCTTTGATTTATCCAAATGTTTAAACCCGATGATTACATTTGCCAATAACATTTTACACATATAAATCACTGTTATCATAGTCAATGTTAAGTGTTGTATACGGTTGGTAAACTTTATAGTCTTCATTGACTTCAAAACTGAATATTTCTTTGGCATCATCATTAAAATAAACATTTGCATATATCCGAAGATATGTAAAATCATATCTATTTGCATCACTAATTAATATCACTGGGTTTTACAATAAACCCAGGCTACTGCCTGTCTCCAGAGCTTAGAATACGCTGACTTTATCCCCTGAAGAGGATTAAGACCCAATCCTCAGAACAGGAAAAGTCTTGCGTATAGCACGAAACTGTATATGATGGTGAATCTCAAGTTCTGGAGATTTTCGGAGAATGGAATACTCCTTCACTGCCATTACTCCCAGGTCTACTTTAACCTGCATTGTAGACATTGTTAGGGTCTCATTTCACGGTTAAAGAGATATGTTTCAAAATAATTGTTTTTTATTAGGAATACTTGATATCATATAACTAAATTGATTATATTAAGTAGTTACTTGAAGTTATTATTGTTAACTAAGGATTATTATTATTATCATTATTATTATTATTGAAACTCGATAACTGTGCACTAACAAATGAGTTTTATCAAATACAAATATCTAATTGAAAATATATCATTCTAAATTGTCATCATAATAATCTTCATCAGCATTATCAAGACGTTCTAATCGTAAGTAATCCTTTTACTCTATCACCATTCATCCCAATAATCCATGGTTCCTGACAGGTCAACTAAACCGTATTTGGTCTTTTCACCGAGTCTCAATGTAGAAGTAATTGTAACTTTGAAGAAATCATTCACTAGTCGTTTTTGCATAGTGTATGGAATCAAATACGTTGGAAAAATCTCAAGACTTTTTTACTTGTACGATTTCGATGATTCAACAGGTTAGTAGAATCTGTGTTGCAGAGGGTCGATTTCCCTGAAAGCAATTCTGTTTTTTCTAAGAATTTTATCATCTTCAAGTCGGTTACAAGAGGGAAGCAAGGCGTAATAAACCCCAGCATATCTTGCTGTAAAACTTATGCCTCTATAATTCGAAGCAATACCGAGGTGGCCTTCTTTCCAGAAGAAAAGGATTCAACCTTTTCTCCATTCCTCTGTAGTGCTTTATAAATACACAGCGTTAAAAAGTTGAAGTAGGTCGTCAAATTTCCTTCTCTTCCATACTTCGGGATGTAATTCATCGAGTCCTATATCTATTCTGCTTTTTTTGTTGTTTGCTAGTTAGTTTGTTTTTTTTTTTTTTTTTTAGTCTTTTTTTACTGTGTCAGGTTCTTCCACTGTAAAGTCTCCTCGACTGATGTCAAATTGACAATTAATAATTTATTCTCTCGGGTTAAAGGTGATGAAACAGATTCTTCAAATATTCTTTTCAGTTTTCTTCTTTCCTGGCAGCTTTTAGCTTTGCCCTCAATGTATGCTTTTCCCCACTCATTTCATTCATTGTCTATTCTAATTATCTTTGTCTATTATCTACAGAATTTCTGATTTAATTAATTTGACCTTTGATGTATTCCACTTGTTCTCTTTAGTATATTTTAGAAGTTCACTTAGGGATTTTTTAACTTTTGCACATTGGCATTTGTTGAGTTCATTTTATTCAGTAATAACGATTTTTTACGTTGTTTCGTTTTTCACTAAATGCTTTGGAATCCCATGAAACTCTATATTTGGCTGTTAGTTTGGGTTGGTTTGGTTTCTTTGTTTAATGGCATATCAACTCTTTTTAGGTTATTTAATGTCAAAGCCATTCTCCTAGAAGAACAATAGTGGTACTATTTAACCCATAGCTGGGAGGTTAAGAGGGTTCATACCTTTCCCAAGGGTATTTGCCCGAAAATGAACGTAATAGCGCGACTGGAGTACAAACTCGCGTATTACGATTCCGTAGTCCATCGCTTTAACCATTACACCACGAGAACACCCCCCTTTTATACTATTTAACCCATAGCTGGGAGGCTAAGGGGATTCATACCTTTCCCAAGGATATTTGCCCGAAAGTGAACGTAATAGCGCGACTGGAGTACGAACTCGCTTACAACAATTCCGCAGTCCATCACTTTAACCATTACACCACGAGGACCCCCCCCTGTTGATTTGCTTGCCATGCATTCGGTTGCTTCTAAAATGACCCAAGTTGCCATACAATTTAAGACTAAAAGTTCAGCAGAAGCTACTTAATAATATATTGCCAGACTAATATGCAAAAAGATACGAACATTCTATGGACCTGGTTTGCTTAATCTCTCAACGGACTAATTTTAAAAAAAGAAGAAATTAAAAACATTAGTACGAGATGGAATTACCTGAAACTACACAACTGTGTGCAAATTATTTGCTATGGAACTCTATTATATCAAACAAGAATGTGCAAAAATCTTAAGCAACGTCATACAAAAAAAAATGTAAATACGGATATACAATAAACGTAAATTCCTAACCTGTAAGCCAAAAATAACATTAGACGGGTTGGCATGCCGTCAAATCAATCAATCCATCAATCAATCTGAATTTGAATGTCATGATTGAGGCCAAAATATTCATGGGGTGGCATTTGTTGATTGACCTGGTAGATGTATCTTTATTTCTGTTTCTCCAATTACACACACTCAAAAACAGAGAAACTTTTGCAAGCATAACTCGATTTCTTCTCGAACTTCCAAAGATCCCATTAAAATGAAAGTCAATATAAATGAAAAAGCAATTATATTTCAAGTTTACTTCAACTTTTTGAAAATTGTGAATCGTGTGGAAAATTGAGTTTTAAAATTTCTGAAGTAAAAGTCTAGATGAAAAATTGCCCATTCGACTGGAGCCATAAAATACATCGACTGCACCTTTGCAGAAAGTTAAGACACTCCCAATGAGTGTACTGGATATGACTCTAACAATCTGATGGTGAAGCTCCAGTGAAGCTGGAGCTTTGGGGAATGCAGAGCACCTCTTCATTGCTATTGCTCCCAGCTTTACTTTGTCCCAGAATGGGAGCACCTGATAGGGTTAAATAAAATTAATTGCATGCTTATGCTAATCTGAATTGTTTGAATGATAACTATTTGACTATACTGAATAGCTTGAAATTGAAATGTTTTTGACAATTAAACTATATTTACATTTAAATTGCCTGCTTATGCTAAACCTAATTGATAGAAATGACATTGAACCTGTACTTACACTAAACTGAATTGTTTTATATAGAACTGTTTTGACATTTATCTGTGTGTAAACAAAATCTGCATTTATACTAAACTGAGTCAGCTGAATTTGGACTGTTTGAATAAATTGAATAGTTTGAAATAGAAATGTTTTTGACAATTAAACCGAATTGTTTGAAATAGAAATGACTATTTGCATAAAAGTGGATTTGGCGATATATAGCCTACAGGGGTTGATGTGCCTTAAAACCTAAAAACCAACCAACCAACCAAGATGAAAAACTTACCTTCTGTGCCATATTTTTCAGGCAATCATTCGTACAGACACAGCTAAGGTGCACTTCCCTGACTTATAGCCTCACAAATCTAGCTTCGTAGTTCGCGGTTTCAATGGGTCCAAAGTACTGTCATAATTGTTCTTGTGAAACCACTAGGTGGTCATTGCGATTTGTATGAGGCATTTTCCGCTTCAAAACTATCACTTGGTTGTTGTTTTTTTTTAAATAATATTTTAGTCATGGTTAAGAAATATTTTTGCATTGTTCACATGGCCCAGCGGTTAGAGTGTTCGCCAATGGCCCGGGAGACCTGGGTTCAATCCCAGGTCGAGTCATACCTAAGACTTTAAAAATGGAACTTGATACCACCTTGCTTAACACTCAGCATTATAAGGTACGGTTCAAGGGTAAAGTGGAGCAATCCTGGGAATGGAGTAGCGCCCTCCTCTACACCTTGGTGTAGTAGCTATCGAAAAGGGAGCCTTCGGGTCACCCTCGACTATGGTCGCTAACTTTACTTTACTTACATATATTAAATAATTGATTTTTACAATAAAGCCTCTCATCATTCCAGTAAGTAAAAGGCTCCCCACATCATGTGTAATATAGTGGTCGCTAGCCACTACTTTTGACACTTGGGGTCAAGCATTGTGACCGATAATAACAGATCAATCAGGAGATGTATAGTAACGGCGTATTGGCCTGCTTTAAATTGATCCCCTTGAACACCCGTACATTTAGGCTTAAATTTCTTTCATTTTGCAGAATTCTTTTTAAGGATCGCCATCAACTATCACGTTGATTTAGCCTTATTTTAATACACGGCATTTTAACTGCGATATCATTTTTCAGAACATTTCTAAGGAGTAAAATAGAGACTTAAGTGCAGCGGATAACCAATTTGAAAAAAAGAAAAAGAAATAAACAACCTACGAGTCGATTAAAATTTGCTCTTTGGATCAATACGAATCCCACAGCGTTACAGACAAAAAAATTATTTTATGCTTAATTTTCAACTGATTTATCCGATTGAAGAGTTATTTTTCAAACACCCAGTAAGATCCTCTTCTACTTACTGTCAATATACTTAGTGGTAAAAAATAAATGGAACCCGTTAATATGATAATTAATATTATATCAAGTCTTAAAAAGCAATCATATTACATTAGAAAGGTCAAACCAGATGACAAGGGCAGACATTAAATAACTTTATCCAACTGTGCACATGCACTTCTTCAGAAAAACTCTTTTAGACTCCTTCCGACGGAATATAACAAGACATCCAAGTTATCAGAACATTTTGCTGTAAACTTTCTACCAGATCTGGGATATACTGCCTTCTTGTTGAGGTTGTTTACTGACACCGTGGCTGAAAAAATTGTGTACACAAAGATAAATTGTGCTTTTCTGTGTAAAGGGTTAAGTTAAACTGGCGAAAATTTGCTTGCATAGTTCTGAATGATTTTTTTCTCAAAATAAGTAGTGAGGTAAAACATGTTTTCATCTCTTGTCAAAAGCATTATTTATAATGGTAGATCAATAGTTGATATTGAAATGTATTTTCAAATCTGACACACAAAAGAACATATCATTATTATTAGTTGAGTTATTAGCAGCCACATGGGCCCTAAGTATATTTAGACACCGAATATATATATATATATATATATATATATATATATATATATATATATACGGTTGTGTGTGTGTGTGTGTGTATGTGTGTGTGTGTGTGTGTGTGTGTGTGTGTAACGTCAACGCGTTTGTTCACTCTGTTACGTAGTGGCTGCTTTCTACCATCAATGATCCTGTTGTTTTGTTGGTTGTATGGCCGGCTACAAAAGGTCAATCACAAAAATGCTTTCAGTTGTTTCCAGAAACGCTAAGACTCGAGACTTTAGGGTTTCTGTGTTAGTTAACGGGAGAACCAAACAACTCCCTTATAAAGAATAGGGTAAGATTTTTCAAAGAAGATATTTTTCCTTGATCGATCTGATAATACCGATTCCTGCCTTGCTGTTTTAGAGACAGGTCCAGAAAAAAGTAGAACACTTCACCGATAAAAAAAAAAAATGGGATTTTTTGTGACAATCTGTCTGATTTTTCTTTTCGTTTATGAAAAATCCTTTGTTTTTTGTTATCCTTCTATTTTGCCGTTTTATCTTCGTTCCTACAAAATTGTTTCGATACTGCATATAGCACCTCTTCTATCATACTGCATATAGCACCTCTTCTGTCATACTGCATATAGCACCTCTTCTATCATACTGCATATAGCACCTCTTCTGTCATACTGCATATAGCACCTCTACTATCATACTGCGTATAGCACCTCTTCTGTCATACTGCATATAGCACCTCTTCTATCATACTGCATATAGCACCTCTTTTATCATACTGCATATAGCACCTCTTCTATCATTTTTGTATTTCTTAACAGTATGCATTTTGTCTTTGATGTTTACCTAAAATGGAACTGATGTCCTATCACATGTCGAATCAAAATGATGTTTGGATAACTTATTGGCTATTAAAAAATTTGATATCGCTAGAAAAAGGAGTGAATGTGGAATATCCAAAGTCTCAATCTACGGGGTTGCTATCTACTGAAATTCAAAGTTCTTCGTGAATGGGACAAATCCGAATAAAACAAAAAAAAGATTCCCAGCTTCGGAGAAAAATTCTATATCTGTGTTTATCCAACTTTCTACAATATGGGTGCTGCACTATTGTTTTGCAGAATTTAACAAATAAAAATTCCGAGCTTTTCTTTTCCAAAACTATTTGCTATTCTAAGGTAAACGAGCCAGGTTTTTTCTACTGTTGGGTTGAGAATGACTGGATTCATGCCTTTTTACAGGATATTAGAACAATGGGAAAATCAACCTCGTCCAGGATTTGAACCTAGGTCACAGTGTCCATTTACTACGAAAGTAGATCTCAAGACAAATAATGAAGAGTTTGGACATAGTTTAATATGTTGCTCTGTCTCTATTTCATTTGGTAAGTTAAAAGAAATGCTGCAAATAATATCAATGAATGTTCCCTGGATTTTAAACCATTTCCTTTTTCTTTATTCTGTCATCGTTCATCATTCATTTCCTATTTCAGTTAATGTCTTTCGCCCTTTCTTTATTTTCTCTTTTTATCCCTTTTTCCGACACTAACCTTCAGTTTTGGACTCCTTTCCTTTCACTCCACTCGTTCTATTTTTCTCTGCAAATTAGTCATTATTCCTGCGTCTCTCTCTCTCTCTCTCTCTCTCTCTCTCTCTCTCTCACACACACACACACACACACACATATACACATTCACACACACCCTCTCTGTCTCTCTCTTCCATATGCACTTACACTCACACACGTGCACACACACACACACACACACACACACAATATATTATTTTTTCAAAAATAATCAAATGCATATTTAACTTTCATAGCAAGTCATTATTTTACGGACGCACTCTGATTATGAAAACTCAACGCGATCACTGAAAATAGAATTATTATGCCATTTCACTCAAAATGGTTACCCAGATATACATACAGACGCTCAACACATTCACTCACGAACACATGCATGCATTCAATAACAATAATTCGTTTTAGATAATATTCAAATATACCGCGAGTATGCCTTTATATCCCTGGAAACACGTTCTGAAGAAAAGTTCTTAGACAAACAAGACCACTTTTGAAAATCTATTATTACATTTGTTTTAGAAGACTTAATAAAATTTGAGAAAGGAGTATTAAATAATGTTGAACTAAAGGATTAATATGAGGAATAGGATGAATATTTCCATCCTCTGACGTTCCCTTCATAGTTATGCCGAGAACATTTCAATAATACTTCTAATTGCTTTCATCTTGTTTAAAGCTTAATATTTTATTAAGATTCGTCTTAATGGCCTAACGGTTATCGACGTAGTTAACGGACCCGGTGATCTGAGTCCAAATCCAACACGAGTCTGTTGGTATTTCATTTTGCACTAATGAATCTACCTGTTGTATACTCATATGCAGATTCATGCAGAACACATATTGACGCAATAATAAAGACGAGCAAAGACTTCTTTAAAAAAAATTTACCTCTCACTTTATTCGAAAGGGTTCGAAAGGGTTACTCAAGGTTTTACTGTGAGAGGGAACTGGAGACTGAACAAAGCTGCATTATATTGACCTCAACTCCTATGGCTATCAGCGTCTCTTTCCTGCTCTCCGAAGCTGCTCAACCGGAGAGCTGGGGGCCCACTCTGCTGGGTGCGGGCTTTCTCTACCGCATCTTGTCACCAACGGGTCTGGTCTCCAAAACTCACTGGTCTCCAAACTGGTCTCTATACTAAACTGGCTTCCTGTCTTCAACGAGTTATATAATAGTTCAATCGCCCACTCAATCTTAGGAACGGCACGTTTGATCATCATCAAGCGGAAATAACTGCCATGCAGTTCGCAGGTCGTTCTCTTCCGGTGCATCAGTCTATGACTGTACCATGGGATTTTACCTTGTCCTATTTTGTCAGCCGAGCCCGCCAACGCGATTTCTTCCCATAACTGCCATCGGAATGTGTCACTTCCGCTGTCTTTGGAATGGCATGTTTGGCTTGGTAGAAGGTCAATATACAAAATACCTCCTCTCCTCTCCTCTCCAGCTATAGTACGGCAACCAATCTAGGAAAAGCAAAACACTGAATTCAAACCAGATGTTCTCCGTTTAAAATGTCACTTTGTGCTACATGCAGATATTGGCTGAGTGGTTTGATAAAATTCTATTTAGATTCACATAAGTATAAGACACTATAATTAGTATTAAAGTTGTATTACACTAAGACAATTATAGTAAGAAAAATGAACCAAAACGAACACGCAGTAAAATAGTTTAATCGCACTAACTTGGTTCGAGATAAATCTAGAATTTTGATCCTTTGAAAGATATTATGCTAAGAAAACAGAAGCTATAATGTGTCATTTTCGCTGTGTCAGGGTAGTGTAATAAGTTTCAAGAATTGGATCAGTATAATATAAGATGATAATAGTCTCGTATGTAATGCTACCAGGCTAACGAAATAAAAAATTTCCAAACAAACTTGAAGTTCTTCGTCTGTTTCCAAAATATGATAATTAAATTCTCGACATTGCAAATACACCAACAACATAGTATAGAAAACTATATATTCTAATGTAGTGTTCGTCTGTTTACTGAGTCGGTTAAATGTTTTCAGAACACAATATTGGCTGGTGTTCGAATATAGGTTAAAAGAAGCATTTACAATTGAGTTCAAAACTAAGTGATATTCTTCCGTCAGTGAACCGTATAACTATAACTTTTCCAGTTCAAAATGAGAGTAGTTCAGTTCAAAACGAGAATAGTTCAGTTCAAAATGGGAATAATTCAGTTCAAAATGGAAAAATTATTATAAGTATAAATATAAAAGATATTTTATAAATTATTTTAGCAATAAAATTAACATTTTATAATATTAAAAAAAAATTAACAAATCAATACCTTGTTGTAGCACCAAAGATATTTATAAATTTGATTTTTTTTAATTTTAAATTTCTTATTTTGAACTGAACTATTTCCATTTTGAAATGAACAAGTATGGTCTTTAATCAAAGCTTACAACAAGCAGGAATTGGCTGCTAAAATTATGAGTATTCTTGCAATGGAGAGAAGAGATGGTTTGTCAATCACTGAACAAAGGGCAATGGCTTTGACTTCATTAATTGAGGAAAAATTGAGAAGGGTTACACCAGAAGTATGCAATCTTTTCATTGCTGGAATTCAATCTAAAATTCCAGCAGATCTGGCATTAGAAGATGTGTTCTAATAAATGACTTGAAGAATTTTTTTTTACGCTGGTTTGAATTCAGAGTTTTTATTCTTCTGATTTGGTTTCCTAACCAACACTAAAAAAAAAAACAGTCTCCCCTACTATATAGCAATAGATGAGAAAAGAAAAGATGCATTCAGGCCGATCCCAAGGGAATTAGCATGAAGTGAGAAGAAATCAGCCTTGTTCAGGATTTGAACTTAGGTCTCCAATTTTATTTTCTTACGACGATAAGCGTCAGTTTCGTAAAATTGCATGTAGAACTGTATTCACCCTCTAAAAAACTTACCTCAATTTCGATCGTTGTGAAATTATTACACGTAACATTCTCGCATACGTTTTACAGAATTATGAATGAAGAGTAAATTTTTAGTTTTAAAAATTTAATCTCTAACAAAATAATTGGTTTCATGTAAACAAAATCATTTTTTATAATCTTTTTTGAATATACTCAGCTAAAATATCGGGGAAAATCAAGCTACGTCTTGTTTTGAGAAAAAAATAGGATTGTTTTTATTCAGCCTTAATTCAACCATTTTAAAATTCAGAAGCTTTTAACTCCTAATTTCCCTAGCATACATTTAAAAATCTCTTCAAACCTGACATGACTGATAAATGTTCATTTTTTTTTTTTCAATTTTCTTATCATTTGATCCTTCTAATGGCGACCAATATCTTTAAACATCTCCTTACATATGCACACATAATCGGATGCGCACATATTCTTAAAATACTGAAAGCTACAAAGACATCTTCAATTGACAAAAAACACTACAATAGAATAAGAAAAGTTAAATCTATACAGAAAGTAGGATGAATAATATTTGTTAGAATAGTGGAAGGTGGTTCAAATCTTATTGGTGACAGATGCTGAAGACAAAATCTCAAATTATATTAACTGGGAAATTTTGTAACGAGTTAAGGTGCAAAACCCTTTTGTTGCGTTCGTAAATATTACATTCTAAGTCAGTAAACTGAGATAAGAATGTTTTCTTTATCCTTCTTGATCTCTCTCTTTCTTTCTTTCTTTCTTTCTTTCATTATCTCTATTTATCTCTTTCTCTATCTATCTCTCTCTCTCTCTCTCTATATATATATATATATATAAAATATCATGGAGTCGTACAAATGACATGGATTTTACTTGACTCTTACTCGCCATTCGCTCCAATCGGTTGTCGTTCTCAGGTCCTCTAGACAGCATCCATTGTCCAAACAGACCTGATGAATGTAGGTTGTTTTATTGTCGGGCAACACTGGTGGATTGATATATAGGAGACTATAGGACAACTTCACTTATGAGTTTTTCCTTACTGTCACAGTACTCAGCATGTCTTTTTTTTTTACTTGGATGGTCTGTGAGATGCGATGTAAGAGGCGGTACAGTAACTGTTTGCTTCCATTTGTGTAGGATTTGATGCTTTTTGTTGGATTTAGTATTTCTTTAAATTTTTCATTGTTTTTTTTTTTTTTGTTCTTCAAAACATAAAAAAAAACAGCCAACTGAAAAAGTGAATTCAAGTCTCATTGAATACTCTGTTAAGAAGGCATTGTGCCATACATTTTTCTCTGGTGAAAGGGTCAAACTGGTAACATACACGTATATGAGAACTAACGAAGTAGATTCTAAAAAATACAAATCTCTTCGTGGACTAACTCATTTTAAAATATATCTTTATTCTCTCTTTGGACGTACGGCACACACACACACACACACACACACACACACACACACACACATATATATATATATATATATATATATATATATATATATATATATATATATGTATACGTGAACTCAAATATCACTGAGTTTGAACTCTTTTAATCAAGCTGGTTTCATTTAATCAAGTATATATATAATGGACTTTCTTATGTATCTCTTTGTATGAGGGCTCAACATTTCAGTTAAGACGTGAAACGTTGGATCACTTACACTGGGGATTTGTAGATAGGGTTGAATGCTTTTTGATTTGCTGATAAGAGAATGGTTCAGCATTATCACACGGATTATCACGATCAACAATATTCAGATTTTTAATTCAGATTTTTTCTTTCTCCTGCATGAGTTTCATACCAAGCCTAGAGATCACATCATCATCAACATCATCATCATCATGTCATGCCACAAGCACAGATATCCCTGACCCTCTCTCGCCACTTCTCCCTATCGTTCATCGCTTCCGGCAGGTCTTCAAGGCTACATCCCGTATAGCTTCTGAATGTATGTTCGAGCAAGTCGTCCTGCTTTTGCCCGTCCATATGCGGGGGTCCATTGGAGTACATCACATTGGAGCACGTCCCTGCTTCTCCAACAGTGTCCCGCATGTCTGGTTCGTCTGACTTGGATAGTTTTCGTGATGGGGGGCAGGTGGCCGTATAGTTGGTGCCTTGTGGGGTGTTGCCACCAGGACTTGTTCAATATTGCTCGTAACATTCTTGTGTAATTGTCGTCTAGCTTTTTCTCCAGCCGTTTAGTTAGCGTCCAAGTAGTGCATCCATACAGCAGTATTGATGCCGTAATATTTTGCGCCTATCCAGGAATAGAATATATGAACTAATGCTTTTCTAAAGCAAACGCCCAGTATATAAATTAATTTCGAAAATAATCGTGAGCTCATATGTTCATATATATATATATATATATATATATATATATATATATACCTGGCGTAACGTTTATTTTCGCAAGGAAATTAATGATTTGGAGCAAACTTTTCATCCATTCAAACTTGAACTGCTTTCATTTGTCTGAATAATTTGTGTAAAAATAAAATAAGAGTAAGGAGGCAAAAATAAGCTTATAGCCTTTCTCACTAGAATTAAATTTGGTTGGGTTGGTTTTGGGTTCAAATTATACCAGAAATCTTTCGTTGAATGGAATCATTTGGCAAGGATTTTAACCAATCAATTCTGGTGATTGATTTGCTTTACTATTTGTGAATTTGACGCGAAAAGTTGTGTGAACCTGCCAAGTAGAGATTAATGAGAAGACAAAACGATCCGTTCTTTTCTTCCGTTCTTTTCTTACCTTTTTAGTGCCTTAGGCTAAAATTGGATAGGATTGTGGGGTAGTAGTAATAATTATTTTTGCTCTATTTCTTAAGCGTTCACATATATAACTACAAAATGCATTACCGAGAATTTGGCAGGGGATTTACAGAAAAATTAAAAAGGGAAACAAATATAAATTGTTAATGGTGAACAAAATACATTCAAATCTGTTCGACATGACCTATTAAACATTTTGTTTTAATAACAAAAAAAAAACAATAAAATAAATTAAAATCGTATTTTAACTGTATAAAAATAAAACACCGGTAGGAAATCGTTTTAATTCCAAAGTGCGTAAAGCTGTGTTGATATTTAAACCCAGGCAAGTAACATTGTAAATATTAAAAGGAGAATACTTAAGAGACTAGAAAAAAAAAGTCGGCCTCAAAACTTCTGCGCAGTTGAGGATCCTGTGGAAACGGATGTGTTCCTCCCTCCGCAACCAGATAGAAGGGATGACTCGGGTTTGCTAGTTGGTTTGCTCGGACACACCGAGTTAAAGATACAAGTGAAAACTAGCCAGGACAATGTGAGGATAGTCAAAGGTTGTGGTCCCCATTTTGGGGTGAGCTCCGAAATAGGGGTCTCACACTAGACATTAACCTGTGAACACGAAGCCAGCAAACAATCACGTTAGAACTACAACAACAACAAAAATAACAGAAAGAAAATTTAAGGTTTCTGTCTGCCCTCTCATCTTCTCCTCATGACATGTTGTTTCTCTTTGTCCAGCTAACCCGGTCGACTCAGTTTTTCATACACACTTTCTTTCTCCAAGTGGCTACTTAAAATGTGTAGGAACGAATACACTTTTGTGTTAAAGAAATAAGACATACTTTCATGTGTTTATCCTATTTTACCACATTAAGGTTATAACAGGGTACGGGTACGACATAAAACGTACTGATACACAAACTAACCCGTGTCGAGCAATCGGTAGTACAACTGTATATTTAGCGTGTAACGGTACATCTTTCTATTTGTTGCAGTAGTATTACAACATCTATGGAGGTGCCCGTGGTGTAATGGTTATCGTTGTAGGAAACGAACACAACAACAGGAGTTCAAATCCTAGACGAGGCTGATTGCATTTCACATTGCACTAATACTCTTGGGAAAGGCATGAATCCAATTATTCTACCTCCAGCTATGGGTAAATAGTAGGACAGACTGAGTTCTTCAACCTTGGTGCGCCAACTAGTCCAGGAGAGGGAAAACTCTGAATTCAAACCTGTTAAACTCCGCTTAAAAATTGACCTTGTGTCATATCCTGCCCGAGCGGAGGGGTTGGGTAAATATGGTATTACAACATCTGTTTTGTACAGTTATGTTACAAATGCGGGAAAAAACTTCTTGGGCTTTCACTGAGCAGAAAACTAAAGTTTGTGGAAAAGGGGGTGAAAAGTCTTCGAGACCTTGGTGCTAAAATGAGTATTAAGGTACATTTTTACATCGCCATCTAGATAAATTTCTGGATAAGTTCAGCAATCTGAGTGATGAGCAAGGCGAACAATTCTATCAGGATATCAAAATAATGGAAGAACACTACCAAGAACGGCAGGACAAATAAATGATGGCTGACTTCTGCTGGAATATCAAAAGGGACTTAAATAACATTTATCAGACAATCATGAAAGAAAAAGAAATGCCATAGTTCTCAGGTTCTCTAAAGTTTTATTTCTGCAGCTTGTTTATCAAATGATTTCATGAAAATTCATGTTGATCTTAGTAAATTAACACATTCTATTTTTAAAGATTTATGGTCTGATTCTCATTGCCAAAATAGTATTTCTCAATAAACAAACCAAAATTTGTTAGTTTAGATACGAAATAAGAGGTTTCTTTGATTCTACTTTGAGAAATGTTGCCATCGTTCTGTATCATACACACGGGACACGAATTAAAAAAATGCTTTTTTTCCCAAAAAGCAGTCTGTTCTGTACAGGGAAAATTATGTTCTAATTAACTAAAAAAGATGTTTGGAGTCTCGATCGCATTTCAGTTTTTTTGTTGACTGGTAAAGTACAACGTTGAGAATACTTTTTCCCATTCATTTCATTTTTCATTAGAAAATAATATTTTAGAGAAGACAATATAGTATAATAACATGGCTCTGAAGATGGTTTTATAAAAACGAAATATCAAGAACAGGCCTATAATTCACATATAAATAGACATATCCTCTGAATATTTTGTCTTTCAAATTTTCGCCTTTACATTGTCGAATATATTTTCATTTTTACACTATACACACACGCACACACACACACACACACACACACACACACACACACATACACATACACACACACACACACACACACATATATATATATATATATATATATATACATATATATATATCAGAGTAAATATATATATATATATATATATATATATATATATACTCAGATTTTGCACACACAGAGAAACACTGAAAACACACACACACACACATATATATATATATATATATATATATCATTTAAATACGATCAAACAACAAATGTGAATGTGGGGAAAATTAATAGTGATAAAGTGCCTTTTGGTATGAAATTATTAACCATAATTTTGCGCTTCACTTGAGCTGATAATTGACACTGGAGGCGGAAGAGGTGGAAAATTGCAGCTATATTCCTATTAAACATGACATTCCTTTGTTAGTTCGAAAATGTTGTTTTGTACAGAAAACAAGTGAAAAGGAAATGTGAATTTTTGTTGAGGGTATACCATGCATTAATCTTTAAAATGGATTGAATCATAAAAAAAATCAACATCCGAAATTCTTCCTTTTACATCAAGTCGACCACTAGTTTCTTAGGATCTAGTAAATTTTCAAAATTAAGCTCTTAATTTATTTATTTATGAGGAAATTAACAGGAAAATTCAGCCACAAATACGCACACATACACACATTCAAAGAATTGAGCGCCCTGGTATCTGGTAACGCAAAACGAAAGCTAATACATAATGCGTTATAATTCCCGAGTTGACGTGGGTCGCCTGTTTGCTTGAGTAGTAAGATATTAAATCTAACGTAAAGATTGGCTGGTTTCGATCCCAACTTGTAGCGTCCTACGTGTCAAGCCACACTGGAGCGTTGTGAAGCAGCGGGGCACTCTGTCCGTAGATGACAATATATATATATATGTATATATATATAATCAGGGGTCATTAAATAGAGGAAGTGAATTTTGCCAAAGAATCTGGCCACAAAAACGAAATTTTTGCAACATGAGGAGACAAAAAATGACTGCCATTGGTTACAGTTGCAACCTTTGCAAAGCAATCAATAGTAATTGATTCTTTCATGTCCCAAAAGACTGTCAATATGATTTTCTTTATAACTGCTGCGTGTATAAGTTTTTCTCAACTGGAGAGTCAGTGAATTTCCATTCGACTGACTGTATTTCGGGTGTGTAGCTGCAAAGCCATTTTTAACACGTTGGTAAACATTTTTTGATACCTTGGACACAGATTCAACAGTTTTTTGTTCCAATTTTAGTATATGTACTGCCGAAGTTTTTGGTTACTGTAAATTTCTAACTTGTGATTATCCGAACTAATATGTTCCCACATAATAGGTATCCCTTTGTATATTTGCATGTCAAACATTATGTAAAGGTGGTCAAACTTCTGGATCATTCTTGTATGGTTATTTACGTGGCAATTTCATTTTACTGATTTTTAAATTTGTCTATTCGATTGTTGTTGTTATTTTTATTATTTACTCCTTTAGAGTTTTTCACGTCAGTGTTAGCTGATGGTTTTTCACCGGAGTTTGAATGACAGCAAGTCTCCTCTAGTCTCCATTGTTCTCATTTGAGAGTTTTTCACACCATCATCATCATCATCATCATATCGTGCTGGCAGTACGGATATCCCTGACCCTCTCTCGCCACTCCTCCCTATCGTTCATCGCCCTAGGTAGGTCTTCAGGACAACAAGCTGTATCCTCACATAGCTGCTGAATGTACGTTCGTGCTGGTCGTCCTGCTTTTGCGCGGCCATGTGTGGGGATCCATAAGAGTACATCTCTTATGAGTTCATCTCTGCTTCTCGAGCAATGTCCTGCATGTCTGGTTCGTCTAACTTGAATAGTTTTCGTGATAGGGGGCAGGTGGCAGTACAGTTGGTGTCTTGTGGGGTGTTGCTGCCAGGACTTGTTCAGTATTGCTCGCAGCATTCTTGTGTAATTGCCATCTAGTTTCTTCTCCAGCCGTTTTGTTAGCGTCCATGTAGTGCATCCATATAGCAGTATCGATGTGACCGCTGCCTGGAAGAAACTGCGTTTCATTTTATCGGTTAGGTCTGATTTCCATATAGTCGATAGCCTATTGATAGCTGTCCATGCTTTCGTTAACCTCGTTTCGATGTCCTTTTCGGTTGATTCGACGCTGCTTCCTAGGTACGTGAATTTGTCTACTAGTTTAAGAGGGGTTCCTTCTAGAGTGGAGATGTCCCCCGTTTGGTTATAGCACATATATTCCGTTTTGTGTGCATTAACATGGAGGCCTATGCTTGCTGCTGCTCGTTCCAAACTATGCAGAAGTGTTTCGGCTTGGTCAGGTGTATTTGCCAGTATCGCTATGTCATCGGCGTAGTCGGCGTCGGTGATTGTTGTTGCGGGGTATCTTCTGCTTCTTTTCTTCGTCAGTTCGAAGCCATTCTCTTTGATTTTGTCAATCGATGTTCTAAGTACGTAGTCTAGACAAATGATAAAGAGGTACGGGGCCAGCGTGTTCCCTTGTAGTACTCCTGCTACAATGTCGAAGTATTCTGTGTCTCCATCCGGTGATCGTACTTTTACTTTAGTGTTTCTATAGAGAATCGTTATTGCCGCTACGGTTTCTTTAGGTATGCCGTACGTTAGTAGGGTTTGTTCCATCTTTCCTCTGTGAATGGAGTCGAAAGCCTTGGTAAAGTCGACAAATATTAATGTCGCTTGTAGGTTCTTTGCCCGTACACCTTCAAGGATTCTGTGGATGGTTAATATTTGTGAGGTCGTGGATCTATTTCTTCGGAAGCCATTTTGGTTTTTTCTAAGTATGTTGTCGATTTTGGGTTCTATTCGGTTTCGTAGTAGGTCATTGTAGATTTTGGCAGCTATGGATGTAAGTGTTATGCCTCGGTAGTTTTTGGCTAATCCTAGGTCCCCCTTTTAGGGAAGGGGAGTATGCATCCCTTCATTCATCTATCTATCGGATTTTGATTGTATACTGCGTTGCAGTGTCGGAGTAGTATGTCGTCGAATTGTCTGGTCTTCCATACTTCCGGGGGAATTTCGTCCAGCCCTGCAGCTTTCCTATTTTTAATTTTTCTGAGAACCGAGTCGAGTTCTTCTTGTGTGAACGGTCCAAGTTTAATGTCTAATTGTTTGCTAATTATTCTGGTGATTGGTTCATGCGTTATTTTTGGTGGGTTTCCAAGTAAGTTTTCGAAGTGCTGTTTCCACAGTTTTATTCTTTCTTGTTGGTTTGCTGCTTTAAGTTTTGCTTTGGCTGTGTTCTTTCTTCTGCTCACTTCGTTTATTGTTTGCCAGGCAATTCTAGATTGTCTATCTTCCACCGAGTCTCTAATCTTATCTATCTGATTTTGAATGTATTCTGTCTGTTTCTTTATATATATGCCTGCTAATTGATATTGTGCCGTTTTTAGTTTTAAGGCATTTGTGTTTGTTGGGTTTTTTCGATAGTTTTTGGAGGCTGTTTTCACTAGTGCACGTTTTTCTCTCACCGCTAAAGTTTCCCATGGGACTCTATATTTAGTTTTAAGTTTTGTTGGAATGTATTTTGCTTCTGCCTCGAGGTGTGCATTGACGAAATTTTCGTATTCGTCGTTTGGTGTACTTTTTTCCGTCTTTTCTTGTAGTGTTTCGAATCTGTTTCTTAATTCTAATACGTATTTATCTCTTACATCTTTGTTGTTTAATAAGGCCCAGTCATAGTGTTTGGTGGTCGCTGTTCGTTTGGCGTTTTTTCGTAGGCTTAACCGTATTTTCGCCGTGACTATTCGGTGATCGGTGGACACACCCTCAAAAGAGGAGTATGCCTCGCAGTTCAATGCACTATTCTTCCATTTCTTGTTTATAAGGACGTAGTCTATCTGTGCTTTAGTATTGTTTGCGTACGTGTGTGTCCATAGTTTGCCCTCTCTTTTTTGGTAGTTTGTATTGAGGCATGCTAATCTATTTTCTATCATGAAATCTGTTAGATGTTGCCCATTTCTATTTGACGTGTTGTGGAGGCTGTATTTGTTGTTTCGGTTTTTCCCGATTTGTGCATTCATGTCTCCGCCAATGACTAACATGTTGTGTTTCGGGATGCTACGCACTAATGAGGATAACTCATCGTAGAAGGTGACTATTTCATTTTCTTCACTAACATTGGTGGGGCTGTAGCATGAGACGATTGTTGCTCTGGGGTTTCCGTTAAATGTAGCTGCCATCATTCTAGGTTGTATTTTCTCAACGCTATTAAGCGTTTTTAGTGCTCTAGGTCCTATAAGCAATCCTACCCCTCCTACTGCGGCGTTGACAGAGTTTTTCCATGCGGATACAGTGGCGAGCGACCAGCCATTGCCAGTTTCGTGATATTTGATATCTTCTGTGTGCGTGTATCTGTGTTCTTGTATACATATTATGTCTATCTTATGTTCTTCGGCCGATGCGATTAGCTCTGGGAGTTGTCCTATTCTATTTAAGGTTCTTACGTTAAATGTGGCTATTTGTAGTGTTTGCTTGCATTTTAGTAGTTTTGATTGTTTGAGCTCTGTAGCTGATTTTTCGAACACCGAGGCCAGGGCTCCAACCTCAGCAGGACGCGCCCCTTTTTTACCCGCGCGAAGAGCGATGCGGTTTGTGTAAGTGGTTTGAGTGTGGGTCATGGTTATCTTTCGATGGCTGTTTTATTCTCTTCTATAGAAGCCACTCTTATAGAGGAGCAGCAGTAGTTCCCCGATCGAACTGGCGATCCTGAGCGTAAAGTCGTCAAACTCACGTCCAGGACCTGTTTAGGTATTGAGTTTGGTCGTCCATGGGTTTATTCAAATACCTTTACGTACATCATGCTGCTTCCCATGTGTACATTAAAAAAAAATTTAAAAAAAAAGGGGGGTATATTTGTTTTAAGTTTTAACTTAGTTAAAGTCCAACATTAAGGTACTTTCGTATGACTTTCACTAGTAATGACTTATACTTTTTTTTTTTTGCTGTATTGTGACTTTTCCTGTGTTTTTCATTTTTTTTTTTTTCCTACAGTTGGGGACCTAGCAGGCTTCAGGAATTATAGAGCTTTTTTTTTTTTTTTTTTTCTTCTTCTCCTGGGGGGGGGGGCTGTGGTAGCATTAGGCGTTCTAGGCTTTTTCTTTTAAACTACTGTTAGGGCTTTCTTTACGAATTTTTAAATTATTCGATAGAAGATATTCAAAAACATTCTGCCTTGTTCGCTGACATGTCGATAGGCTAATATCAAATTGGCTTTATAGTAGAGTAAGCGTGCCTTTACATTTAAAACGCATAGTTTAAGCATTATTTCACAAACAAAATACAGCATAACATTTTGTAAAATTCAGCATTTTAAATTGATAGGACTTAAGACATACTGACCAATATTGACATATTTCTTCCACTTGGCTCCTGAGTTCAAATGCTTCTTCTTCGTTTTGACTTTTATCTACTACTGAAATTTTAGGTAGCTTTGGGGACGGTCTACTGGGGCGGAGGGGAGAATTGGTTTTCTTTTTTTTTTTTTTTTCTTTTCCTTTTTCCCATTCTCTTGGCGGGGGGCTGTGGTAGCATTAGGCGTTCTAGGCTTTTTCTTTTAAACTACTGTTAGGGCTTTCTTTACGAATTTTTAAATTATTCGATAGAAGATATTCAAGGTTTCTCACAGGAGTTTGAGTGACAAGTATCTTCCCGTCTTCTCTGTATTCTGACCGATCTCCATAAAGATGTAATTATTATTATTATTATTATTATTATTTACTCCTTTAGAGTTTTTCACATCAGTGTTAGCTGATGGTTTTTCACTGGAGTTTGAGAGACAGTATGTCTCCTCAAGTCTCCAAGACTCTTCTCAGGATTCTGGCCGTTCTCAGCTAATGCTGTCGTTTGGATAGTCTCTACCCGTCCGCCAACTTTCAAGTCATCCAGGCCTTTTAATAATCCTTTAGTCATTGTGCCTAAAGCATCTATCACAGTTGGCACAATCGTTACTTTCCTGTTCCAATTCTCTAGCAATTTCGAGGAACTTATCCTTCTTTTCACATTCCTTCAGATTTATTCTGTAGTCTGCAGGGACAGCAAAGTCGACAACTTTACAAATTCTCTTTTTTTATTATTATCAGGTCTGGTCTTCTGGCCGGGATTACGTGATCCATCTGTATTTCAAAGTCCCATAGGAGTTTATGCGAGTCATTTTCTAGGACAGGTGTCGGGTTGTGCATATACCATTTGTTTGTATGGTCAAATTGAAATTTCCAGCACATTTCTCAGTGGATCACTTTGCTGAACCAGTTGTGTCTCTCCTTATACTCCTTCTGTGCTAATTTGCTGCATTCGCATATTATGTGATTGATCGTTTCATTTGTCACCGCATATCCTACATTTTCTGTTTTGTTGCGTCTTTTCTATTCTCGCTTTGATATGATTGGTCCTTATGGCATTATCCTGTGCTGCTATTAGAAGAGATTGCGTTTCTCTCTTATGCTTTCCTTTTCTTAGCCAGGTCCAGGTTTCTGTTTGGTTAGTTAGATGGTTTATTTGTTTCAATGGCATATCAACCTTTGTAGATTATTTAATGCCAAAGCTATTCTCCTAGAAGAACAGTAGTGGGGCTATTTAACCCATAGCTGGGAGGGGATTCATACCTTTCCCAAGGTATTTGTCCGAAAGTGAACGTACTGGAGTACGAACTCGCATACTACGATTCCGCAGTCTATCGCTTTAACCATTACCCCACGAGGACACCCCCCAGGTTTTCTGGTGTAAGATATTCTTTATTAGTCGTTTAAAGCAGCCGTATTATTATTATTATTATTATTATTATTCATTGAGAGTTTTAGCGGATGGTCTTTCACTGGAGACTGAGGAGTCTTCATGACTTTTCTCAGTATCCAGGTTGTTCTTTATAATCATGTATTTTGGATGGTCCCCACTCGTCTTCCAACCTCAAAGTTTCCAGTCAGTTTCATAATCATTTGGTTACTGTACCAAAAGAATCCATAACGATTGGTACAATTGTCACCGTTATGTTTCAAAGTTATTTCAATTCCCTTGCAAAATCGAGGTACTTATCCTACATTTTAGATTCTTTCAGTTTTCTTATTATTATTATTTTAATTCTTTGAGAGTATTTTTCCACACCAGCATTAGCTGATGTTCTTCCTATGGAGTTTGAGAGATAGCAAATCTTCTTAAGTCTCCAGGACTGTTCTTAGTATCCATGCCGATCTTAACAATGCTGTAAAAATTACTCTAATTTTCAGTAGTAGTAGTAGGAGGAGGAGGAGTAGTAAAAGTTGTATTTATTCTATGCATCAATTCAATTATTTTTTGAAATATACTTTCAGGTGGCTCAATCGGAATTTGTTTCCATGCCTAAATTTGGGTACCTTCTGCGTTTATTTAAACTTTCATACACGCATTTTGAGAATTTGATGGAAGCAGGTGATGCTTTTCTTATTTTGCAGGTAATTTTTAATGTGTTTTAGTTAATTTTTTGAGGCTTCGTGTCTCGAATGTGTTCTGCTGTTTTAGCATTTTGATTATATATATATATATATATATATATATATATGTGTGTGTGTGTGTGTGTGTGTGTGTGTGTGTGTGTGTGTGTGTGTGTGCAGGCTTGTTTTATATATATATATATATATATATATATATATATATATATATATATATATATATATATATATATATATATATATACAGTGGTAATGCCCTAAGTGCTGTCAAGTGTTTTTGAGTTTTCACATTTCAAGATAAAAACGATAATTTTCTCTCTATTTCCCAGCACTTTAACTGAATATAATTGCGGATTATGTAAATTTTCCTTCATCTACATATTCACTTGCAAATGAATAATTAAATACGCCCAACATTTGATCAACACGATTCTTTTTCCTTTTGTCACATCCTACAACGCCTTTTCCGTCTTCAATGATTTAGTTTTTCATGTTATTTTTAATGTTTTGTCTTTGAATTCGTCGCCTTTGTGTTTACGTCTTTTCTCCTCTCTTTTTGTCATTTATTTTCATCTCATTCATCAGAATGTATTAAATTCAGCTTCACTAAAGACAAATTGTAGAAATGTTTCTTACAAACCAAATTTTCAAATCTGAGTTCGATTTTTAAGACGTTCTGCCAGCCAAGAAAATACTTCTAAATCCTGACTTTAAACCTCAGCAGAAACACTTACCTCTAGCAAACAATTTTAGTTTCCGTAGAGTGAGGGTGTGGTTAAATGAAATAATCAGCTTATTTCCGAGGGGGCTTTTTCCCTAGGCAGCACTTGTCAGCACGCCTAAACAGGTAAGAGCCAGTTTTATTGTTCTGTGCCGGAAGAGCATAGGAAATAAGCAATATTCCCCCTCGGAGCCCGTGGTTGTTTCGATTCCTGCTGGCTACCGTTATATTAAAACGAATTTTCGTCACAGTTTGGCTTCGTCGGGAGCAAATATAATATAAACAACCCACTTTTGTGCAGTAAAAATATCAATCAGAAAGCCAGCCTTATTATTTCTCTTAGTCTCGAGTACTAAATAGAGGGAGAACCCTAGTAAATTTAGTTCTTCCTACATTAGTCTAGAGGATGAGCTAGGGAGATTTCTCTCTGAGTTATCATTTTCAATTGTATCTTCTCAACTTCATAGATTTTTTTTATTGACTTCATAGTTTTCTTTTTTGGCTATTATTTACACTGTTTATTCATTATTCCATATTGTATCAATTCTTTACCCCAACACTTTTTTCTCCTTTTTAATTCATTATTTTTTCGTTCATTCGTTCCCTTTTCTTCTAAGTGATCTAGTTTGCTTGATAAGCTTGCACAAGTCGCAGAAATAAAACATTTTGTATGTGGTGCATTCAATAAGTTTCCAGACTTTTTTGTACAGGCATTTAAAATTGTCGTAGAATCTTGACTATGTTATTGCTATAAATTTTATGAGATGACTGACCAATTTTTTATGATTTCAGGTTTAAATGAACAGCTACAGCAGCAATTGGAATACACCCTATTAAAGTCTGATTGTCACAGCTGGTGAATTCTAAAAATGCAATCTCGACGTGAGGACACTTTAGAAGAACAATATCCAATAAGATTCAGTTTTAAACTTGGAAAAAATGCTGCAGAAACGTATGGAATGCTTCAGACTGCTTTTCGACCATCTTGCATGAATCTAGCATCAGTTTTTGAGTGGCATAAGAGATCCAAAGAAGACAGAGACTCTGTGAGGGATGATGAGAGGTGTCAGAGCAGTAAGGAAGTCAATACACCAGAGTTCATTGGCCAAAGGGTTAGGGTTAAGGTTAGTATGTTGAGGTTTTAAGGGAGTTGAGGGAGAGATTCCTAGGGAAGAGGCCAGCACTCTTCAAATCGGGTCAGTGGCGTTTCCACCAGGACAATGCACCAGTCCACAACTCCATCCTAGTCACAGACTATCGAACCAAGATGGGCATCAAGACAGTTCCTCACCCTCTCTATAGTCCAAACCTTGCTCCCTGTGACTTTTGGTTATTCCCAAAGCTCAAAGGCTGTCGTTATGAGACAATTGAGGAGATGAAAGAGGTTGTGACGAAGGTCATTGACACGCTCACACAAGAGGACTTCGAAGGGGCCCTCCTGATGTTTTTAGAACGGTACAAGTGCATTGCAACCGAATGAGATTATTTCGAAGGGGACTAGAGTTTCATGTGTGTACTATACGAAAAAAGTCTGCAATCTTATTTAATGATCCTTCGTATATTTAGGAGTTTACACACTTACTCCTATATTCATGGAAATTTGTCCAAATTTCATGTCTTGGACCTTGTATAGTTTTAAAATTAATTATATTAGTTTAGGTTGTATGTTCCTAATATGTAGTGCCGCGAGAATCTGTAGCTGTTGCTTGTTATTTTGTGTTCTAATATTGTGTAGAAAGTACTTGGGAAATAATGTATTAAGGAAAGTTTATCAACTAATTCCGGCCGAATATCATAAGATCATTACGGCAATTCGAAAGGTGAACAAAAAATTATGTAGACAAAAAAATGTCTATTATGTTCAATCAAATATCTATCAATGAAGAAATGCTGCCGATATATATATATATATATATATATATATATATATATATATATAAAGCGTTAGTTTCTGTTGCTATTATCTATTTGCAATTTCGTGTGAATTATTTCATCTCGAAACGGACACTCATCTTTCAGCTTTACTACACACCCTTTTTTTTATTCCTAACTTTTTCTTTTTTTTTTATGGTGCCTAATTGAATGACATTTGATTTGAGCTGCAATCATCTCAGAATATTCATGATCCCTTACCGGAAAATTCCTTTCATAATTGCTGTCTACTGTCCATTGGTGCTAATTGTTGAAATAAACCGAATATTTTCCAGCCTGAGCACACAGAATCAATTACGGAGAACCGCTGATCATTGCAGTGTTTTAACAATGTCATTAATGAACAAAAGAACAAAAATAAGTGGAAAAATCCCTCGAATTTAATAGCAGGGAATAAGAAGAACATTTGCCTCAAAAGCAGCATTGAAGAAGAGTGTCTACATAGTTCTATTGCGTATTTATTTATTGATCATTTCACTGGATGACTCTAAACCTTTCACGGACAGGTCTTTTATATCACCGTCCCTACAGTGAGATCAACTTTAACAACTTTTTACCCACGGGACTTCGTCCCATTTGTGCACATTCGCTCATGTGAAATCAATAGATTTTTATCACCTTAGGGATTTATCCATCATTAATTTATTTGTTTTATGGACAATTAATATTTCATGTTTGCATGCAACAGCAGGTGGCTTGAAGCTGGAATGTATTTGCGTCACCCGAGGTGGTAGGTTATTGTCTCTCACTGCTTGTATTTATGAGCCTATTTTTACATTAGTTATCAGTAGTTTTAAATGTCTGATTAATCTAAACTTGCCCCTGCCTCTAAACGAATTACACAGTTATAAAGCGACTAAAACACCCATAAGAGTCGCGGTTATTATTGTTTTAGTGTCTCTAAATGTAGACAATAATTCAATATTAACTTCTAGCAAAATTGTAATCTTTTAAAATGACAGAAAATATTACACATCAATTTTAATAACTTGTTTCCATTAAATACCTGTGGGTCTTTATTAGAAGTCATGAGGTGCGGCGTAAGATAATCATATTCCTTTCCCATTATTTACATCTATATTGCTTTACAGATCGATGAAACAAAACATCTTATGGCAGAGGTCAGTGAAGAAAAGGCATATAATCTCTCTTAAAAAGTTTACTCTACTTTTGTTTCTCTAATGAGAATATCTTTATCCCGCATCTATGGGATTACCATAAAATAGTAATATGCTAATCCATTACTTCAAGAGTGGAATAAGAGATCTTGGAACAAGAGCTTAGAACCAAACTCGTCAGGAAATTGCTACTTTACTATATTCTTGACAAAAGTCTCTCAAATGTGTATCAATTTTGCTGGTGCGTAAGTAAAGTAAAGTTGTCTCCCTTTAGTCGAGGGCGACCATAAGGCTCCCTTTTCAATAGCTACTACACCGAGGTGTAGGAGGAGGGTACTACTCCTCTCTCTGATTTGCTCCACTTTACCTTTGATATCAAGTACTAATTTTAAAGTCTTTGTTATGACACGACCTGGGATTGAACCCAGGTCTACCGGACAACTGGCGAACACTCTTACGCACAAGGCCAATGAGAAACCACTATAACGAATCTACCAATTTCGTCTTCCCTTGCTTTCTTGTCATGGCCAAAACAGCAAGCGAATCCCATTTTTATAAGTTTTCCTTTTACTTCCGAATTTCAAAGAATTTTATAAATCTTTTTTTCTAGTGCGGGTTCTGGTATATGTAGACAAAATTTAGTAGTAGGCTCAACATTCAATCTCTTGAACAATTTCTAGTGGATCACCTTTCCCACTCATTCATGCCTAGTGTAGCACTTCTTTTGTGCTAGTTTGCTAAATTTCATCTATTTCTCCGCATAACCCACACTTGCTTATTATCGATTTTCCGTTTTAATATAATTGATCCTTATGGCGATTTTTGCGCTTCTTGTACAAAGAGATTGGGTTTCTCTTTTTTCATAGCCTTGTTCTTTTCTTGTAGTTAGAAATCTCGCTAGTTTGTCTCTTGAAATATTCATAAAATGTTTTTATTTCTCATATCTCTTTCTTATATTTGTTGTTTTTTCTCTTTCTATTGATGTTACTAATGCTGTTTTTTTGATGCTGTAATTAATTTTTCGTTGTCCTTTTTAGCCTAGTCCTCTACCCTTTATATTGATGCATCAACGCAATCCTACTGATGACTCTTCCTACTTCTTTTATTGAAACAGTTGTAAAGCACCTGATACAGTTTGTCTGGTTTCCTCAAGGCAAAGCAACATAGTAACTTTAAATTCCTTGCATTGTTGAAGATATAAAGATCAGAGTGTGATTCAATTAAAAAATATGCAACCAGATTAAAAATGATATAATGATTTATATAATATGATTTTAAAATGTTTAATATTAATCTTACCATAGTGTTAGAGAGGTCATCCTAAATTCTATCGCGGGTTGCATCAGCGGGATAATAGGGTATGCAGTGAATTTTACCTTTGTACGAAAAAACCTTATAATTTTTGTCATGATTAAGATCAATTTATGAACATTTTGTTCACTGATGAAAATAAAGGAACATGAAAAATCAGGGTAATGAAGGTAAAAATGAAACCAATCAGAGATGTAGTTCTCGGAACATCAGCCTTTGAAAAAGTCTGAGGAGGCTGGAGATAAAAAGGGTATCTGAGACAATCAAGAAAACATTTCACCTCAGATCAAGAATTAGTAGGAGAGTTGTAAAGATGTAAAGAGACTTGTCACTTATTCACATGAGAATCAGCAGTTCCAACTGGGTTTTACCAAAGCCACTAAACTCAGGAAATACAAATGTATATAATAGAGAAATCAAGAAACGTAAATGTGGTCACATACCTTAAACTTAAAGGTGACAGTGTTAATAATCATTCTAGGAAAACTCGGAATAATGCAAATTTTTTTTTTTGTCACTCAAACCTCTGTCATTTTTACCAGTAAAAAAAAGTAAGGAAACATCACAAAAACATGAATATGAATAGTCAACGAATATTATTCGCAAAAATAAAGACATAAAATTCTCTAGAAGGGTGGAAATGTCGTTAAAATCAATCAATCAATCAATCAGTCCACCCAACAACCAGAAAGCCACCCTATCAACCTGTAATTAAAAGTTAGAATATTGTGGGACTTTGATATTTAGACTAACAATTTCATGAAAGTCATAAAAATGGATTGAGAGTTGCCAACGCGTAAAAGGGCCTTTACAAAACCAAACACATGAGTGTAAAAGTGGGGCTCACGGTAAAAAGAGAAGAAAGAGAAAAATTGGAAAAATACCAGCATTTCAACAAGGGACTGTAAAGACCGCGGATTATATATATATATATATATATATATATATATATAAAGTTTCCGTCTTTAATTGGAACTCCTGAAATCGTGCCAAAACACTAGAATCGATATTGGATTTGTAGAAGGATTAAGCCTGACCAGATCAGAACAGTAGTTGAGGTTTTGAATATAGTAAAAAAAAAAAATGATGGATTTTTGACGTCATTCATCTGAAGCAAAAAAAAAGATATCTTGAATTAACCTGAGAACATAAATGAAAAAGATAACGCTTATACACACACATACACACACACATGCATACACAATACACACACAACACACTGACACCCTACTAAATACTGGTGACCAAACTTCGCAAAAGTTCAAAAAGTAGGCAATGTAGTTTTTATGTTGATAGAAACGAAACAATTTATCACACAAAGAGCAAATAATGCATATTAGCACAAAAAAAGACTAGATACGAATGAGTGAGGAAAATGATCCACTGGGAATTGTACCAGAAACTTAAATTTAATCATTCGAATAAGTGATGTATGCACAAACCAAAATCCATCCTGGAGGATAAGACGCACCAGCTTCTCTAGTTATTTTGAGATACAAACAGCTCACCAAATCCCGGCCCGACGACCATTGCTAGTCAATAAAAAAGAGAACCTACCGGCCAAGGGACAATGCCGTCCTGTCTGACCGCCGATCGAAAATCAGAGAACGCAAAGAGAGAAATAAGTATGTAAACCTTGCCAAAAAACTAAAAAAAAAAAACAAAAAAAAAACTTATGAAGCATGAAATTGACATGATACCAAATAGAATTTTTGTGCTCGGAACAATCCTCAAAGACTTAGTAAAGGAACTGGAAGAATTAGAAATCAGAGGATAAGTTGAAACCACCAAAAGTAGATTGTTATCAAGATCTGATAGAATAATGAGAAGAATCTTGGAGACTTGAAAAGAATCGCTACATCTCAAACCCCTGAGAATGAGCAACAGTTTACGCTGGTGTAAAAAAAATTCTTATAGACTAAAATAATAAGAATTTGAGGCTGATAAGAATTGTAATTGTTCCTTTTGGAACAGTCCCCAGTGCTATGAAAAGTATTTGGAGGAATTGCAGATCAGAGGAAGAATCAAATTTATCTGTACTTTTGCAGTGATAAGATCAGATAAAATATTGGGAAGAACCTGCCATAATAGAAGAGACCTTTTACTCAGACTTCAGTGAAAAAGCCCCAGTTAAAACAACGTGGGTTGATTACCAAGGAAACTGGAAACTTCAAACACAGACACTACCCATGAAAAGGAGAAAGAGGGCTTGCCAGCGTAGACTTTAGCGTTAATACAACTATTAATAGAATCCAGAAATATACAAAAAAGTACGAAGAAAGGTTTATTATAGCAGTCAATATCAATAATGTCAACATAAATAACATTAAGACAATTAGTAAAATAACAATTTATAGAAAAAATGGGATGAAAAATAACTGTATTAACTCTTCAAGAGACAAACTAAGGAATCTACAAACGAGATTTCCTGGACACGGTTAATAATGGGAAAACTGGAGATGAAAACTAAGTCTCTTTTAATAGCAATTATGAGGACTTATTTTATCAAAACAAAATAATTATTATACGAAACAACATATTAAGTGTTTATAAATGGAGAAAGAAATCAATTGGTTAATCATACAGAAAGTAAATGCAGTAAACTGATACAAAAGAAATGCAAGACTACAGATGAGTGGGTGGGAAATATGATCAACTGGAAACTGTGCAAGAGATTAGAAATTGGCCCTATATACAAATAAGATATGCACAAACCAGAATGCGTCCAAGAAATGAGATGTATAAAATTATGTGATACTTTGAGATACGAATCACCCAATCACAAGCGAGAAGACCTAATTTGTGTTATTGAATAAAAGAAATTAGATTTAATGTAGTTTTCTATTCCAGCAGTGAAGGGAGAGAAAATAAAAGAAAGAGAAAGATTGAGTAAATCTTTGTTCATGCCAGAGTGCTTTGAAAACTGAGAAATACGATACCTATACGGAAAGGTCACGAAAAATCTGGAAAAGAGACTGGAATTATCGAGGATCAGAAGAAGAATGGAGACAATCCAGACCATATAAATGTTAAGATCATCAAGGATATTGAGAAGAAACCTTTATACCTGATGAGACTTGCTGTCACTCAGACACCATTGAACAAATACCATTTAAAACTGGTATGAAAAACTATAAATTTAAATGATAATACTCGGGATTGTTAAACAGTTGACAATTTTTTTAAAAATTTCTTAATACTTTTAAAAGTAAACTTACATTAACTAAGTAAAGTTTTCAGTTATACGACAGCGAGGAACAAGATGGAGAATAAGACCGATGATTCCCAGGATAATTAACTCACACACCTTTCCATCGGAAAAATTGTTCTATATACGAGCTGTTATAACACTACTGTTGTGAGATTATAGAATGTATCACAGTAATCTTCTTGATTTATACTTTTTTTCCGATGCACTCCTGAGGACAAGAAACTAAAAGTGATCATTGAATATTTTCAGATATTTCTTCATGCATAGTTGTATCCTTCCTGATCTTCCTTTCAATAAAACTAAATTTAGAACAAATAAGTGTATAAGATTTTCTGCAAAATATTTTACATACAACACTTGAACGTGCATTTTATTTCATACTCGTGTCACTTAATTTTTAAAATCGAAATCTATTACGCCAAGAAATAAAAACGCTAGACAGAATATATTTGGTTTTATTTCTTTGTTTAATAGCATATCAACCTTCGTTTGTCATTTAATTCTAAAGCCATTTTTGTAGGAATGTACACTTCTATTTAACCCACAGGAAGAGGGATACAGATTTCACATCTTTCCCAAGGTGGGCACCTTTGGTGGTGTTATGGTTAGCAAGCTAGACTAGCAATTCTACACAAGTGATTTCGAGTCTCATTGGGTACCCCATTCATTCGGCCTTGTGCCAAATTGAAGGAAAGGGCTTCGTAAATTACCACATCTTTACCAAGGTGGTGTTATGGTTAGCAAGCTAGACTAGCAATTCTACACAAGTGATTTCGAGTCTCATTGGGTGCCCCATTCATTCGGCCTTGTGCCAAATCGAAGCAAAGGGCTTCGTAAATTACCACATCTTTCCCAAGGTGGTGTTATGGTTAGCAAGCTAGACTAGCAATTCTACACAAGTGATTTCGAGTCTCATTGGGTGCCCCATTCATTCGGCCTTGTGCCAAATCGAAGGAAAGGGCTTCGTAAATTACCACGTCTTTCCCAAGGTGGTGTTATGGTTAGCAAGCTAGTCTAGCAATTCTACACAAGTGATTTCGAGTCTCATTGGGTGCCCCATTCATTGGCCTTGTGCCAAATCGAAGCAAAGGGCTTCGTAAATTACCACATCTTTCCCAATCCAAAAGTCAACGCAATAGTTCGAGTTGAGATCGAACCTCACTCACAAAGATGTCACTGTCCGACAACTCAGCCACTACGTAACCGCCCACAGAGATTAACAAAGTCTTCTCACGGACAATTACTATATGATTGAAGAAACGTCATATGAAAATCTCCTTAGAACAAACAAATGTATGCTTAATATTTGTAGAGATAGAAAAAAAACGGTAATCCATGGAGCAAAGCTGCTGCGTACGTGTTGTGCATGCAAGATATCCGGGGGAAATGGCAACCATGAAGTAACGAATCAAATCAAACGGGTGTCGTGCACGAAGGAAATCCCATGAGACAAACTTATGAAGAATGCAAATTTCGACTCCTTCTGACTCAATAAAAGACATATTTCCAAGGAGAGAAAAGTGCAACAGTGATTATGGCATCGAAGTAAAATGGAATGCGTCCCGAAGCACCTTTCGTAGTTGTAAAAATATCAAAAAGTAGTTGGTCTTTTGGGACATTGAATAAGAGTTTTCTTGATTGACTTGAAGATAACTCTCCACAAATTTTTATTTTTGAAACCGGTCATGAGAAACGTAGTAATATCAACGATAAAGTGAGTGATAATTTCTGGTGACCACATGCCCGGCTTTTCCTTTCTTATTTCCGTCTCCTCGTTTCCGAAATTTTCTATATTTGTCTTTTCGTTTCCAAAACATACTGGGTGCCTTGCAGAAAAGGATGGGAAATAATTTTTTATCACAAAAAACGACTGAATATTGGTTTGTTTAGGTTGCAATAAAATATAACTTATACTGCTACATAGTCAAATTGAAATAAGTAATCAGTGTTTTTGCTAAAATCACAGCCTAAAATTTTATTAGGATTTAATAATTGTAATATAATTTAATTTTGGAAAATTCCAAAATGTTTTTTTTTTTTTTTGGTTTTTTAGATGTTTAGTTAACACTGTAAGTTTAAAATTATAAGAGAAATAAATGATTAAATTTCGTCGGTTTTTCAGGCGCCAGGCAAGTAGCTATGTATCATGAGGAAGTAGGTGCTGCCCAGGCCGAAGAGCCTCTTCAACCAAATGCTTAATGTAATCTTACCTCACCGAAGCTAGCTGAGTAAAGTAGATAAATAGCTTAATATTCCTACCCCAGCAAAAAAAAGCTATGACAATTTTCTCAATAAATTTTCTTCCCGCAATAATTTTCGTTAACTAAGAGGAAAAATTGTGATGTGCATACATTTATAATAGTATTTTTACCCACTAAAGCAGCTTGAACGTTAACTTTTCAACGATGTTTATTAAATCATAAAAAATAAATTTGCTTATTATTGTAAAGTGGGGTGCATGATCAGTTTAGATTAAGTAAAATCTCTCACGGGGGGCGGGTGAATTTTCAACTTGTATAATGTACATTTTATTCTTGTCTTCTTTTTATTTGCCAGCGATTGATAACGACTGCAGACATCAAGAAATTACCCCCTCCTTCTTAATAATTTCAATGAAAAAATGTGGTTATTTTGCATCTTCTCATCCAATTTAAGAAAGTGTCACATATCACCTTCAACCTTTGTCCAAATAGTTTTCCTTACAGTTAAGACTACTCTCGTTCGGAGAGAAATATTTTATTTAAATTGAAGAACTGAGAGGAACTAAGACTATTTTTAGATTCATTTTTGTGGTAAAGCATTTAGTATTAAGTGAGAATGAAGGTTTCAAGGAATTTGGCTAGGAGTGTGCTACTCTCTCGAAGAAGCTCATCAATTATTTTAATTCGAAAGAGACCGATTCCACAACATTAATTTTGGCTATGCACTCTGTACGAAAAAAAAAAGAAAAAAGAAAAAAAGACTGGATGCTAAAAGAAGGAATAGAAAGAGATTAGAAAAATCCTTGAGGAGAAGAGGGGTGGCACATAGGTTCTCGATTGGATGGTTAATAGGGAGAGACTGGAAAGATTTAGGAGGCGTATTGGCCAAGAATAGGCATCGGTAATTGGTTTGTGGTTGTCTTCCAAATGCTTAGAGTCTCCGGAAGACTTTCACGTCCACTTGCAGCAGTTTTCTTTTGGAAGACACGAAGTGAATATCATATTGGTCTAATGAGGCGAAGAACGACCAAAGCTATTAATTTACAAGAGGGGCAAGTTTCTAGATAGAACTTAATAAAGTTAAGCGAGTTATTATATTTATATATGTGTATATCTGTTTGTGTGTGTATGTGTATGATTCTTTGCTGGTGTATGTATGTTCGCGTGTATGTGCTTCCTCGATTTTAAAGTAGGTAAATTAATAGTGAATATATAATTTCATGTACTGCAATAAATGTGTAAATTAAATATGAAATTTACAAAGAGCGTACAATAGTAATATATAAACCGGCTCATTAGCCTACTGGGTTGTGTGTTCGCCAATGGTCCGGGAGACCGCAATTCAATCCCAGGTAGCGTCATACCAGAGACCTAAAAAATGGTACTTGAGACCTACTTCCTTAACACTCACCATTATGAGATACGTTGAAAGAATAAAGTGGAGAAATCCAGGGAAAGGAATAGCACCCTCTCCTACACCTCAGTGTAGTAGCTAATGAAAAGGGAGCCTTCGAGTCTCCTTCAAATAAAGTCGCCACCTATATATATATATATATATTGTAATCTACAGACAGACTGTTTCGTTCTATCAGAACTCTTTAGTGTGGCTGGACACGTAGGACGCTCGAAGCCGGGATCGAAACCCATCCAACTTTTCGTTAGATTAAGTGTCAGACTGCTCGGCTAACAAGCGTACCTCGTTAGGCTAAGGGAATTGTCAAGGTATTTATGTTGCAATATATATATATATATATATATATATATATATATATATGTATATATATGTGTGTGTGTGTGTGTGTGTGTGTGTGTAAAGTTGGCGACCATAGTCGAGGGTGACCCTAAAGCCCCCTTTTCATTAGCTACTGCAGCAAGGTGCAGGCGAGGGCACTACTCATTTCCCTGGATTGCTCCTCTTTACCCTTGATCCCTAACTTATAATGGTGGGTGTTAAGAAAATCGCCATTAAGTACCATTTTTGTGTCTTTGGTATGAAATGACCTGTCAACGTACCCCGGTCTCCCGGGCCATTGACAAACACTCTACCTACTAGGGGAATTGGGCTGTTTATATATATATATATATATATATATATATATATATATATATATAAGTAAAGTTGGTGGCCTTTGTAGAGGGTAACCCGAAGGCTCTCTTTTCGATAGCTACGACACCAAGGTTTAGGGGAGGGTGCAACACTTTCCCCTGGGTTACTCCGCTTTACTCTTGATCTGTAACTTATAAGGCTGAGTGTTATGCAAAGAGGTATCAAGTACCAACCAGTTTTTGAGTCTTTGACTCAACCTGGATTGAACGCAGGTCACGGGCCAGTGCCGAACACTCTATCATGCCACTCTCCAGTTATATATATATATATATATATATATATATATATATATATAGTGTTACAGTGTTGGTCAATGGTTCGGGAGACCTGGGTTCAATTCCGGCTCGAGTCATATCAAAGACTCAAAAATGGTACGAGGGGCATACGATAAGTTTCCAGACTTTTTTCATATGGGCACTTTTATTGATAGTACACACATGAAACTCTAGTTCCTTTCGATTTTATCTCTTCCGGCTGCAATGCACTTATTGTACACTTCCAACAACTTCTGGAAGGCCACATGGAAGTCCTATTGGGTTCCCATGTCAATGACCTTTTTTCATCTCCTCAATTGTCTCAGAACGACAGCCTCTGAGCTTAGGGAATAACCAAAAGTCACAGGGAGCAAGGTCTGGACTATAGGGAGGCTGATGAACTGTCTTGATGCCCATCTTAGTCAAATAGTCTGTGACAAGGATGGTGTTGTCGACTGGTGTATGGTCCTGGTGGAAATGCCACTGACCCGATTTGAAGAGTGCTGGCCTCTTCCGATGGAATCTCTTCCTGAACTCCCTTAAAACCTCAACATAGTAACCTTAACCTTAGCCATAACCCTTTGGTCAATCTAATTTGTTGTATTGACTTCCTTACTCCTCCCAAACCTCTCATCATCGCTCATAGACTCCCTGCCTTCCTTGAATCTCTTATGCCACTTAAAAACCGATGCTCCATTCATGGAAGATGCTCCAAAAGCATTCTCAAGCATTCCATACGTTTCTGTGGCATTTTTCCATGTTTAAAACATAATTTTATTGCCTATCGTTCTTCAAAAGTGTCAGATTGCATTTTTGAAATTCAGCAACAATGACAATCAGGCTTTAGTAGGGTTTCTTCCAATTGCTTATGTAGCTGTACATTTGAACGGGGAATCTTAATAATTGACCAGTCATTTCATTAGATGTATAGCAATAACATACTGGATTTTTCAACTGTCTACAATTTTAAATACCTATACGAAAAATGTCTGGAAACTTATCGTATGCCCCTCGTACTTGATGCCTTGCTTGCTTAACACTCGCATAATACGATACGGATCAAGGGTAAAGTGAAGCAATCTAGGGAAAGGAATAGTGCCCTCCCTACAAATTTGGGTAGTAGCTATGGAAAAAGGAGCCTTTGGTCACCCTAGAGTAAGGTCGCCAACTTATATATATATATATATATATATATATATATATATATATATATATATATGTATTGTTTTCCTATTTCCTCATATCAGACTCGTGACTATAAGTTTAATGTACTTGGAAATAAATACCATATTTTGCTTAAACATGCGAAAAAATATCGTTATTCATTCTCGAAGGTTTTATCTTAAGATTATTTTATTTTACGAATTCACAAAACTTATCGTCGAGACAGGCAACTCGAGGTGAGAAAACAATTTTTTTGTCGTCGGTTTTATCTTGCTTTACTGGTCAGTATTTGAACACTTTTTTTTATATAGAAAAAGATTTTATGACGATTATCATTTTAATATATATATATATATATATATATATATATATTAAAATGATAATCGTCATAAAATGTTTTTAATATATATATATATATATATATATATATATATATATATGTGTGTGTGTGTGTGTGTGTGTGTGTGAGTGTGTGTGTGTACATTTCTTTTTCTTTTGTCCATTTTAAACGTTTCAGTTTTAAATGTTAAAACATTTAGATTTTAAGTGTGAAAGCGTCAAATCTCCATTATGGCGTGGGATTTTTTAAATAAAAAAATGTTTTAAACATTCAATTTCTGTTGGTGGCATTCTGTTTCAAATTTGTGAGATGTAAGTTGTCTTTGAAAAAAAAAAATTAAAAGCGTTACGCACTTCCTTAAAAGGTGAATATAAATGAAATAAATATTTCTTTTTATCACATCAACCTTTTTATCTGTCTTTCAATCTATATATGTTCCTATTTATTTTGTATAACATATGTATCAGATCTCAATGTCATTTTTTTTTTCATTCAATCTCTTTCTATCTGTTTGATTTGGTTTCTTTGTTAAATGGCATATCAACCTTTGTAGGTCATTTAATGACGAAATAGTGGTACTATTTAACCCATAGTAAGGGGGTTCATACCTTTCCCAAGGGTATTTGCCCGAAAATGAACGTAATAGCGCGACTGGAGTACGAACTCGCTTACTGCGATTCCGCAGTCCATCGGTTTAACCATTACACCACGAGGACACACACTCTATCTGTTAATTCTCACTTTTTATGTAAGTGTATATAAACGATGAAGCCAAATTATTTTAAATTTGGGAACTTTTTACTTTTTTTACTATAATTTGGCAAAATATGAAAAAGATTTGAAAGAGAAGGGTTACTCTTTAATAATACTTTGATTTTAATTGATACTAGATTCAACAATTTACCGGTGCTTTTTTTTTCTGTATATTAAATAATATTTCGGAATCTTTAAAAATAATATGAGAAGTTTCTAAATTAAGCTTGACTAAAATCTTATTCCTATTTCTCTTTTTCAAATCCCTAATGTGTTCATTAATTCGGTTTTAAAAATCATAAGAAAATTCACCCACATATGTTTTATAAGAATCCCGACATGGGATATCATAAAGTCCAGATTTTTTAAATTATTAATTCAATTCCTACTTGTCTTTAAAGAGTCAATACCTGCTTAAATCCAGCGTCGTTTAATTTTTTTCGTTGATGTTTGTGATTGAATATTTGGTTAAAAAAAAAATCTCTGTAATGAATCATAAATCGAAAAGTCATTGCTTGAAATTTTTTGAGAACTTGTACATTTGTGAATGTTGAGAGATTTTATTTTGGCACATGTATGAAACCCTTTGGGCAATTAAATCTTGCGAGAAACTATGTAATTTTTCTAAACTGAATAGTTTGACATCAAGTGGAAATGTTTAACAGTGTACAAAAAAAAAAAAAAATGAGCTCAGACTTGTTTAAAATGCTATCGGCAAAATGGGGTTTGAAATCATATGTTTAATAGGTATAAAAAGAATTTGACATTGAATGACCTTCAACAGTTGATATGCCATAAAACTAAACCAAACCAAACTTATTTTGCAGAGAGCAATATTTCGTGCTTTATGAGCTAATTCTAATGATTTTCTTTATTCGTAAATGCAGTGTTTCCATTCTTAAGGTGAATTTTTTGAGTTTTTTAAAGTACACTTGGGGCACTAACTACACCTCACAAATTTGAAACGGAACACCTCCAACGGTAATAGCATGTTTTAAAATGTTCTCTTTGTCCTGTTTTATTTAAAAAGTACACATATTTAGAAGGTTCAAGATTTCCCTACTTAAAAACTAAAATGTTTAATGCTGGCAAAAAACAAAATAATCTTTTGAAGACCTGGTGTTCTTTTTTATATATTTGTACATTTTTCCAACTTTCGGATTTCGTTCCAGTTTTTTCTTGTGTAAATATATATAGAAATATATATGGTAAAATGAATTAATAATGAATAAATTATTCGGGATAAAATTTCAATATAAAGTAATTTGGAGGAAATCAAATTACTGAAGTGAGTGACACTAAAGCCAAGTTTCGTATTTAACTGGGTTGTGTTTTGGGGGGATTTCGTGTACAATGTTAAACGATAAATTCAAACGGTAAATTTAAACAGTAAGGTCATACAGTAAGTTTAAACAGTAAGTTCTGCAGCTTTCTAGTTCGGATACTGATTCAAGAAGATAGCACAGGCAATGAAGTTTTTAAAAGGGAATTTTATACAAAAGAAAAGAGAAGGAAGGGGTAGAAAAGATAAAGTATCTCAAATTTTAGTGCAATTTGCTGGAACTTATCCGAGAGAGTGTCCGGGAAGCAAAGTTCTTTGAATTTGAGTATTTTTCTTTTTTTTTTTTTTTGTTTTGTAGAAATGTTTCAGAGTTCATTCAATGATGTCTTCTTTATAGTTCTTTTCAGCAGAATTCTCGGTTGAATTTTCTTTCAGATGTTTAACCTTGTAGAATTTGAGTAGTCGACTTTCTTTTAATTTTACTTTTATTTCTTAGGAAGCTCCATTCAAAAAGCGAGTGACGAAACCTTTCTGTTAGCTTAAGTTTTTCGTGACTTTACAGTGTGGTCCCCGAATTCGTACTCAAGTTAAATAGTAGTTCTCGACAAAAGAGGAAGAAGCTTTCTGGTGCAGCACAGTCTGTTATAAATTCTTCCTTTTCCACTTTGGCCAAACCAAGTCAACATGTGGTCGGCTTGATTTTACTTCGATAATTTTTTTAAATAATAGTTGAATATATATATATATTACGAAACCGCATAGAACCCAAAATAGACAACATCCTTAGAAAAAACCAAAATGGCTTCCGGAGAAATAGATCCACAACCTCACAAATATTGACCATCCGTAGAATCCTCGAAGGCGTCCGGGCAAAAAACCTTCAGGCGACATTACTATTTGTCGACTTTACCAAGGCCTTCGATTCCATCCACAGAGGGAAAATGGAATTAATCCTACTAGCATACGGCCTACCAAGAGAAACCGTAGCAGCAATAATGATCCTCTACAAAAACACAAAAGTAAAGGTACGTTCACCAGATGGAGACACGGAATACTTCGACATTGTTGCAGGAGTACTACGAGGAGACACGCTAGCCCCATACCTCTTTATCATCTGTCTAGACTACGTGCTTAGAACTTCGATCGACAAAATCAGAGAAAATGGCTTCGAGCTGACTAAGAAAAGAAGCAAAAGGTACCCCGCAAAAACAATCACAGACACCGACTACGCTGATGACTTAGCGTTACTGGCGAATACGCCTAAACAAGCAGAGACACTACTGCATAGCTTGGAACGAGCTGCAGCAGGCATTGGCCTCCATGTCAATGCGCACAAAACTGAATATATGTGTTACAACCAAACGGGCAACATTACCACTCTAGACGGAGCCTCTCTGAGGCTAGTGGACAAATTCACCTACCTAGGAAGTAGCGTCTCATCAACAGAAAACGACATCGACACACGGCTGACGAAAGCATGGACGGCTATAGATAGGCTCTCAATAATATGGAAATCAGACCTGACCGATGAACTGAAGCGCAGTTTCTTCCAGGCAGCGGTTGTATCGATACTGCTATATGGATGCACTACATGGACGCTAACCAAACGGCTGGAGAAGAAACTTGACGGCAACTACACAAGAATGTTGAGAGCAATACTGGACAAGTCCTGGCGACAACACCCCACGAGACGCCAACTGTACGGCCACCTACCTCCCATCACGAAAACTATACAGGTCAGCCGAGCCAGACACGCCGGACACTGCTGGAGAAGCAAAGACGAGCTCGTAAGTGACGTACTACTATGGACCCCCACATATGGCTAAGCAAAAGCAGACGACCAGCCCGAACTTACATACAGCAGCTATGTGAGGACACAGGATGTAACCCAGAAGACCTGCCGGAGGTGATGAACGATAGGGAAAAGTGGCGAGAGATGGTCAAGGATATCCGTGTTGGCGGCACGTATTGATGATGATGATATATATATATGTATATATATATGTGTGTGTGTGGGTGTGTGTGTGTGATGGAATTATCATCGAACTTGATTTATAGAATTCTAACTGTTCTGTTGAAAAACTGAACTCCTGGACTACGAGCTCAAGTTTGTTTTTAACGAGCCACCTTTTTGAATAAGTTTTAAACAGAAGAATAATACACAAAAGGGCAACTAATTTACCCGAACAACATTCCTCAGGTTTTGAGTTGTTCCTTCTCACACACACATACACACACACTCGCACACACACACACACACACACACACACACACACACACACACACACACATATATATATATATATATATATATATAGGTGTTTGTGTGTATGTATGTGTGTGTGCAGACACATAGTCCGTAGAGTAGTGGTATCAAATACTTTGATTTCCCTACGTAATCTCAGAACTTCTCAATCGACTCATTAAACAGACGAATATTAATAGCATCGATGGAAAATAAAATTTTAATGTCCCAAATAGAATGCCTACTGATGAGCTAATCAAACTTGTAAATATATTTATGACTAATTAAGTCGTAAAGAACGGTTAATATGACCGTACATACTGGTTAATTTTGCGTGCAGTGATGAAGGGTTGACTAGGACAATCTTATGAGCTGGATATTCTCTCAAAAGAACACCCCAGGTTTCGGATTAAATACACTGACTTTTCCTAGAGCAGTGACTCTATAGAAGATTTATTAGAGAATAAAGGGTGCTCTGCTATTTACCCATAGCTGGACTCTATTCTGGAGAAGAGGCGGATTGATGACTTTTTAAGTGCTTTATATATATCTTCTGTAGTACAGATTTCTATCTACTGTAAACCTACGTTCACTGAATAAAACACACGGTCGGGATATTTTACTCTATCAGACGCAACATACATTGATAAAAAAAAATTATTCCACTGTGCTTTGATGATCTTTTCCAAAGCAAACTTTCTGAAGTACTCAATTTTATCCACAAGACATTTTGGGAAGGATGGATATCTGGAGGATATAAGTACTTCCATCATAGGACTTAAATGGACTACAGCTCTTCAGTAAATCAAAGTTTGGACCAGAGAAGTGTCTTGTATATTAAAGATTACCGTGAATCGGCGATGCCTATATACAACTGCTAGAACGAATTTAAACATTCGTTAATTGTTGCTTTAATTCTGTTAAGTTACCTATCATTTTAAATCCGATGTCGTCTGTCTCCCTTATCTCAAAGACAATGTGACTGCTTTCCAAAAATATCTCTTATTTACGAATTTTCATGTAAATGTGATATTTGCTTCATCGGTCGCAAAACTCAAAGATTAGATACAGGAATAAAACAATATCCCCTCGAATATCCACACAAATTTTTCAGTCTATACTACAGCGCCTAGTAATCCTCCACCTCCGTCATTGCTCGTCATTTATTAGTAAATTCGATTTGTGGAGGTGCTCGTGGTGTAATGGTTATCGTTGAAGGAAATGGACACGGTGACACGCGTTCAAATGCTGGACAAGACTGATTACATTTCACATAGCACTAATACCCTTGGGAAAGGTATGAATCCAATTATTCTCCCTCCAGCTATGCGTAGATAGTAGGATAGACTAGGTTCTTCAGCCTTGGTGAGGCAACTAGTCTAGGAGAAGGAAAACTCTGAATTCAAACCAGTTAAATTCCGCTTAAAAATTGTCTTTGTGTCATATCCTGCCCTAGCAGAGGGGTTGGTAAATATGGCAAATTCGCTTTGCTCAGCTGCATATAAGCCCATGACGTTTACCATCCTCGAAAATTCAAATGATGTATTTCAATTGTCCATATATGGAATAAACCCAAGTTGTGTATCGGAAAAAAATTAAAAAATTAAACACTTACTTTTCAAGAATACCATTGGGCCGCATAAAGGAGATTCTTATGTAATTTTTTAAAAAAATCACATTTCTTCTTTCCTCCAAGTTAGCTTCCTCCGATATAAACTTTTTTGTCACTGAAATAATTCTCTGAAAAGAAAGGACCGAAAAAAAGAGTCTTTTTTAGGATTTTAAAATATCTTGATAGTTTTACGATTATTTTATAATACACAGGTTTTAAAAACAATTGATAGAGAGCGAGATCGATAGACGAGTGTTTGAGTTACGGAGAGAGAGTGAAATGATTAGACATTGTTAATGCTTCTTTTTTCAATTCATTTAAATAAACCCCCGTAAATTATCATCCTAAAAAGAATATATATTGGCTTTCTGTGTTCGCTAATGGCCCAGTACACAGTGGTTCAATCCCAGATCGTGTCACACCAAAGACCCAGCAGATGCTACTTGATACCTCCTTGCTTAACACTCACTATTATAAAGTATGGATCAATGAAACGGAGCCCTCGGGTCGCCCTGGACTACGGTCGATAACATTACATTTATATATATATATATATATATATATATATATATATATATACATATATATATATATATATACACACTCACACTGGCCTCTCGGGTCGATAACATTACTTTTATATATATATATATATATATATATATATAATTGTATATATATATATATATATATATAATTGTATATATATATATATATATATATATATATATATATATACAATTATATATATATATATATATATACAATTATATATATATATATATATACAATTATATATATATATATATATATATACAATTATATATATATATATATATATACAATTATATATATATATATATATATACAATTATATATATATATATATATATATACAATTATATATATATATATATATACAATTATATATATATATATATATATATATATATATATATATATTGTGTGTGAGTCATCAAAGACATCATTTAATCCAATATACAATTCACCAGACAATTGGCCTAATGGATAGAGTGTTCGCCAATGGTCTAGGAGACTGCAGTTCAATCTCAGGTCGAGTCAAAACCAAAGACTCAAAAAATGGTACTTGATGCCGCTATGCTTAACACTCAGCATTATAAGGTAAGGATCAAGGATAAAGTGGAGCAATCTAGGGAATTGAGTAGCACCCTCCCCTACACCTTGAAGCAGTAGCTATTGAAAGGGAGCCTTCGGGTCACCCTCGACTATGGTCGCCAACTTTACTTACTTTAGTTACAGTTGCTATTTCAAGTACCCTGCAGATTATTTCACTAATATATTAGTTACATATTGATTTCTGTTATCTTTGGTACTCTTGATAACGGTTGAAACACATATTTGCTGAGGCATGATACACATGTGACAGAGCAAATTTTGTAACCAAATCCAAGTTGGAAAAAGGAAAAAATCGAGTGGCTCGAACACAGTCACGTGGAAAATCTAAAATGTTGACTTTTTGAAAGACACCATTTATTCTTCCCATCTCCTGTCTATCTTTTATTTTCTATAAAATAATGTTTTGTTTAATTTATAATGTATAAGATACGTGTCTTCATAAATATCACCTATCTTGCTAGAAAAGACATATATTGTCCAATTCATCTTGATTTTCAAACTAAAAAGATTATCGAAAGAAAATCATGAAATTGATAATCTGGTTTTCCCCCTAATTTACTTATTTATTAGTTAGAGGTGATTAAAGAGAAAATAATCGAAAGAAGACTTTTTTACCGTGACCTAACAATTAGGAAAAAGCTCCCTACTCATAAGTGCAGTAACCTAGTCATGTCTACAAAATTTGAATATTTACCTCTTAAAATACCATATAACACATTTTTTTCTACTCTTGATTGCGTACATAGTTGTTAGGTTACTGTCGAGAGAAGAAAATGTATTGTGCCATGAAGAGAAGCAAGCTGGAAAGATAGATTTATTATTGTTGGCTTTTGAAACTGATTTACAGCATGTGATGCGTAGGTGTCATAGACAGTGTGTTTTGCCTGAGGGGATTTATTTCACACTGATAACGTTTTTTTATGTATATAACAAACCTCTAACTGGTATTTGTTTTACATTCGAGCCGAATAATTATTATTATTATTATTATTATTATTTCACTCATGATTTTCCCATTCCAGTCTTCGTGAACTTTCACTGGAGTCCAAGGAAGTCATATTAAGTCTCCAACACTTTACTGAATATCCTAGCCGATCTTACGAATGCAGTCGTTTGAAACGTATCAATTCTTCTTCAGATTTCCAACCCCTCCAGTCTCCTATCTAAGCGTTTTGGGACCGTTCTAAGTGCACCCTGTATAGTTAACATCAGTATTAACCTTATGTTCCACCGTTTGTTTTTTATTTCACTGGGAAGGTCCAAATTCATGTCTATCATTTCGTTTCCATTAATTTTCAGTTGTCGGACGGAAAGGCAAATTCCACTAGACTACAAGATACTTTTTTTAATAAATTAACACTTAGTCTGCTCTTCTTGACAGGATTCGGGGATCCGCTTGTATCTTAAAATATCAGTTAATCAGTGTCAATCCTAAAAACTAATTTTACTTTGTGCATATAATTTTTGTAAGGGTTCTCAAATTATATTATACTTTTTGCCAGTTTTCCACACCAGTGTCAGTTGGTGGGCCTCCTTTTGAATCTGACTGGTAGTAAGTCTCCTTCGATCTCAAGGTCTTTTGTAAGTATTCTGGCCAACCAAAAAATACTGTAGTCTCAATTGTCTTCATTCCTCTCTCGATTTCAAACCGTTCCAATACCATTTCAATTCTTTAGGAATGTCCCGAATTCACTATCTAGAATTGGTATCACCGTTAACCACAGTGGCCACAGTTGTTTTATTTTTACTTCTTTGGCAATGTTTAATTAATCGTCCATCATTTTACTTTTATTTATTTTTACTCTCTTGTCCACTTGGACGGCAAAATCCACTTGACCACAAGTTTTCTCTTTTTTTGTGTGAGTTAATTAAGCCTATTTCTTATCTTCTGGTCCCACAAAAGTAATCTGATTGTATCTCAAAATCCTATATAATTTCAAGCGTCGCATTTTCCAAGTTGGATTCTAGTTTATGCACGTACCTTTTTTGAAGTATACGAAATTTTCAACTTCTTGCACAGTTCCTGGTGGATCATCTTTTCTAACCAATCTTGTCTTGTACTCGGTACTAATTACTGCATTTGCTTGCGACGTAATTAATAATCGCCTTCTTTCTTATTCATAACCAACTCTTGCTATTCCGTAGCGTCTTATTATTTTGTCTTCATATTGATGTCGCTACGAAATCATTCGTGCTTGCGAGTTCTCTTCCTACTTCTTTTCTTGACATATATAATATGTCTATGTCACCTCTCGGATGTAAAGCCTGGTGCATTATTCTTGATTTACTTGTCCTAAACTTCTTGTCTTCGTTCTTTATTTGTAGATTGTAATAATAATCATACCTTTTATGAGATTTTTTAGGGTGTTTATACCTTTTTATGAGATTTCTGTGGAAGTGTTTGGTTTTGAATGGCTTTCTTGTTCTTCAAAGATACTCTTTCTTTGTTCTTTCTTTTATCTCCGCTTAGTTGATGATGTCCGCTTCGAATATTACCATGGAATTGTAGTCTCCTTTCTCTTCAAGCGTTTTAATGTATTCTTAATTCAGTATTTCTATTCGCAATACTAATTCTCATTTCTGTTGTTTTTTTATCATGAGCATCGCATGCCTTTCTATATCAAGATCCATTTCTATATCTTGACTGGAAATTTTATTGTTTGTATCTAGGTCATTAGTTCTTTTTGTTCTTTTGCAAATTCCTTTGTGTCATCCATATAAACGAGGTGGTTAAACTTTCCCAAGGAATTTTTTTAATTTGTAGTCCACTGTATATTCAATTTTTTTATAAAGCTGAGTGGCATCATTGCTATAACAAATCGCAATATCGATGGTGAGTCTCAATGAATGATGACTCTTTGGATTTTCACTTCTACTAGGTTTGTCATCTCGCACTCAATTCCACCCTCCAGTTTTTCATGACAAGAGAGATAAAATTCATGGGTTTCGCGAGAATTTTGCCCATTTTCATACAATCTGTTATCAACGTTTTCAGGACCATATTATAGATTATTTTCTTGAAGTCAATCTATGATATGGCTACATTTTCCGCCTTGTTTTGGATTCTTTGATCAGGTAATTATCTTCTTCTTCTTCTTCTTCTTCTTCTTCTTCTTCTTCTTCTTCTTCTTCTTCTTCTTCTTCTTCTACATTTTGTCATTATCATTATTATTATTATTACCCATACAATTTGTCCATGAAATTTCTGGTAATGGTTTTTCATTGGAGTCTAAGAGACAGTAAGTTTTCTCAAATTTCCATAACTCTTAAGTATCGCAGGCGATATAAACATTGTAGTGACCTTGCTGGTTTCGATCTTTTTTCTAATACACCGTTCATTGGCTCTCTTTTTTTCCGGTTTTTGTGGATTGTTTATAAAGCTTCAACACCACTGTACCTCTCATTTTACTCACCTTTTTCGACTCTGGCAAGGTATTGGTATTTGTGCCGTTTTCCCTTTTATTGGGTTATCTGCTGCTAAAGTAATATATATTAGATGAAAATATATTTCATTTTAGTTCATTAAAACAAGCCTTGGTTTCTGGAATTGGTGATCACTTCGAATTTCAAAGACAAATAAAGTGTATGCGTTTTATTTTCAAGAACAGCTGCTGGCTTGTGCATATACTTTTTCTTTGTACGGAGGAAAGTCCGTTTCTTGCACAATTTCCTGTGGATTCGTTATGCTACCAACTCATGTCTTTTCTTGTGTTCTTTTTAAGTTAGTTCACAGCATTCTCTTGTTTTGTGAATAACTGTTTAAAATCGTGTTCCGCATTCTCTATACTAACTATTCTCTTGCGAATTGTCAATATTTCCTTTCATAAAATCATTGGTTATGACATTCTGTGCTGCTATTATTTCTTGTGGCAACCTTACCCATCTTACTATAATGGACTCTTCTCACCGTTATTACAACTAGAGATTTGCTGCCAGAGGGCAGATCACTATCGGTGTTATCCGAACAGTACGAGACTTCTTACCTTTTCTATGTAACTCAATCTTTCTTGTGTAATATAATCTGTTATCTAATATCCGTGTTTGCGTTTTCCTTAGTGACCCTTTCCGGGGCCACAACATTATCCAAGATTCACTTTCTCTTTTTTTAATTTTCCCTTCGTAACCAAACTCATGTGTTCCCATATGCAATATCCTAAGTTTTATGTTTAAAATATCCACATACTTATTAATATTCTGTTTTTTTTTCTAGATTCCTTTATTTCTTTTCTTTCTTTCTTTCTTTCTTTCTTTCTTTCTTTCTTTCTTTCTTTCTTCTTCTTCTTCTTCTTCTTCTTCTTATTATTATTATTATTATTATTATTATTGTTGTTGTTGTTTTTGTTGTAATTATTATTATTATTAGTAGAATTTTTCATATGAACATTAGCGGATGGTCTTTCACTGGAATTTGAGTGACAGCAAGTCTCCTCAAGTCTCCAGAACTCTTCTCAGTATTCTGGCTGTTCTCACCAATGCAGCATGGTCTCCACCCATCCTCAAACCTCAAAGTCCTCCAGTCCTTTAATAGTCCTTTAGTTACACCACCGAATGCACCAATCAAGATTGGTATAAACGTCACCTTTTTTTTTTAATTCCCTTGCGTGGTCTTTGTACTTATACTTCTATTCACTTTCTTTCAGTTTTATTTTGTGGTCAGGCGGTACAGCAAAGTCTACAATTTCACAAGTTCTCCTTTTCTTTTTCTTTTCTTTTTGTTGATTACTATAAGGTCTGGTCTTCTGGCCGACATTACGTGATCCGTTTGTATGTCAAAGTTCCATAGGAGTTTGGGTGTGCCATTTTCTAGGACTGCTGCTGGGTTGTGCATATACCATTTGTTTGTATGGTCAAATTTAAATTTCTTGCACATCTATCAGTCAATCACCTTGCCCTCCCAGTCTTGTCTAGTTTTATGCTTCTTTTGTGCTAATTTGCTAAATTTTCTTATTATGTAATTAATGGTTTCGTCTCTATCACTACATAATCAACAATTGCTTTTTTGTTGCGTCTTATCTATTGTCGCTTTGATTTGATTCATTCTGATGTCATTGTTTTGTGCTGCTATTCGGAGAGACTCTCTTTCTCTTTTAAAGTTTTCCTTTCCTTAGCGACGTCCAGATTTTCTCGTGAGAGTTCTCGTCTATTACTCGATTAAAACGGCCTTTGAGTTGTTTTTCTTCCTGCTTTTGTTTTCTAGTTATTTTCATTTTGTTCGTCACCGTGTTGTTAGTATCGTTTTTGATGGCTGTAATCAGTTTTCTTCGTGTTTTTCTATATAGTCTTCGAGTTGTTATATTAATGCATCAACACTCTCTGGCAAGTATTGTTTTTTTTACTAGGTCTTGTCATCTGGCCGAGATCTGGTTATCTGTTTGTATCTCAAAATCCCAGAGGTGTTTGCGTGTATCGTTCTACAGATCAGATTCTGGGTTGTGTATATAACTTTGGTTGGTACGGTCAAATTTCAATCCCTTGCACAATTCTTTGTGGATCACCTTGCACACCCAGTCGTGTCTAGTCTTTTAACCTTCCTGTACTTGTTTATTGCATTCACTTATCATTTGATTCGTTATTTCGTTCTTTCACGACATAATCTGCATTTGTTGAATTATTTTTATATCTTATTGATTTTCAACTTTATTTTCGGTTAGTTACTATCGTTTTCCAGTTCTTTACCCAAAACATGAAGGAATCTTGTGATTATATCTATCAACATTTCATGCTTTTGGATATTGTTTTTCAATCATTCTTTTTCTAAAGAGAAAAGCAGTTACGCAATAATATTTTTTTTAATATTTCAAATAGGCTTGAAATATCAGGTATCTTAATGTGTTTATCTGTCCTTATTATTATCCCACTTAGTGATCGCACTATTACTGACCCCGCGGTAAATTTAAGCTGACACTTTTTTTTTTCAATATCTACGTCCGGGTGTTAGCATTTGCTTTATTTATTATACTATTTGTTCCGTTAGTGATTATTCATTAACACATATATTCTTTCATAGACCTTAACCACTAAATCTCGTCTACTGCTTTTTATTATCATATCAGTTTGTATTGCAAAGTCTTAGAAAATAGTAACTTATTTTGCTTCTCTTATTGGTTCTGATTGGTCTTTTTACGATTTTTCAGATTTCAATATTCCATAACATTTCCATGTTTTTCAATGAATATAATATCTTATTTTATCATGGCTTTATTGACATTCAATTGGTAATAGGATTGTTCAACCGGCTACTAATATATATATATATATATATATATATATATATATATATATATATATATATATATATTGCGCTTATTATTAGAATATATATATATATATATATATATATATATATATATATATATATATATAATGCACTTATTATTAACTATATACGATCTACTGAAACACCAGTAACTCACTCATTTCGTAATTTAACTGAACCCTAAGAATTATATCGGAATAAGTAACTTTGTTTTTGGTTCATAAATTTCTTGTCGATATTGGCCAGTAGAAGAGACAAGCAGTTCCTAATCTAACAAAGCTAATTCAAAATATTTGATAATAATCTCAGTAGACAACAGAAAAAAAAAGAGGTTAACTTTGTAAGAACGTGAATTACATTGCCAAACAAACTGCACAAAGATCCTAAATTAAATAAGATAATGGCATTCATGAGGTTATTTCAGTTGTGAATTGAAAATAAATATAAAACCGCATAATATGTAAACATTTCGACACTTCAATAAATGTATATGTGTAATTATTTTATACAAACAATGGAATTCCTATATATATTTTTTTTATTATTATTATTAAACACATATACAAATACACACACACACACACACACACACACACACACGCGCGCACAAACACACACACACACACACACACACACACACACACACATATACTTATATAGATATAAAGAGAGAGAGAGAGAGGACTTCATAAATAGATAAATATATTTATAAAAATTGAGATGATGCAATATTTGATATGAATAACATAACATTAGATTTCATAAAAGAAGCATTATATATATATATATATATATATATATATATGTGTGTGTGTGTGTGTATGTGTGTGTGTGTGTGTGTGTGTGTGTGTGTGTGTGTGTGTGTCTGTGCAATTTTATTTTCATTATTCGAAAAACAGCAAAATTCTCTTGACTGCTGATATATAAAATAGAATTTCCTGCTTGTTATGTTTAACTTTTTTATTTTTTTTGAGATTCATAGCTCTTATGATTTTATAAATAAGAGAATTACTTACACACACACACACACACACACACACACACACACACACATATATATATATATATATATATAATTCATGTTTATGAGATAATATCTATCTATCAATCATCATCATGTCACGAGGACAGTATGGTTTTCCTTGACTCATTCTTTTCGACCGCCCCTATCATCCATCGTTCCCGAGGGGGCCTCTAAACTGCACTTAAATTCCGCCCAGACCACATGTAAATGTTTGCTCGTCGGCTAACTCTGGTGCGTCCATTTGTTGCGGTCTATAGAAGAACGTTGCTTTTGTTTTCGTTGTTTCTTTTCCGTAATTTGTTCATCTTACTTGGACAGTAAGTGAGATAATAGGAAAGTGGCCATACAGTTGTTGCTTTTTTTGGATTTTGCTGCAAAGATTTATTCAAAACAGCACGTAGCGTTCTTTTGAAGTCTCTGTCTCTCACTTTTTCACTGTACGTTTTCTTAGTATCCATTTAGTGTATACATAAACTAGTACTGACTCAAACACAGCTTGGAAGAAATCCCGTTTTATCATATCGGGTTGATCAGACTTCCATATCATTAGAAACCTATCTATGGCAGTCGACTCCTTTAATAAATGCAAATTAACATGTCTTTCAGAGGACGAGATATTGCTGGGAAGGTGCGTGAAATGCACTCAAAATTTTAGAGGCTTCCTCCTTTCAGTGGAAATGACTCTCTCTCTCTCTCTCTATCTATCTATCTATCTATCTATCTATCTATCTATCTATCTATCTATCTCTCTCGTTTAAAACGCGTGAACTCTGTTTTATTTTCGTTCATGAAGAGATCACTTACTCCATTTGCTTGTTCAAGACTATGTGGAAGAGATTCGGTATGAACAGAAGTATTTGCGAGAAGTGCTATATCATTTCTATAGTCTGCGTCTGTTATAGTTTTAGCAGGAGATAACCTACCTCATGCTTTTTTTTAAAAAATGTGAAGCCATTTTCTTTTATTAGGCATATCGACATTCAAAATACGTAGTCAAGGCACGGTATAAACAAATATAGCGATGATGTATCTCCTTGCAAGCCCCCAGCGACAATGTCGAACATCTGGCGAGAGAGCCTTTGCTTTCCTGTTCTTTTTATAAATCATCATTATACATTTATCAGTTTCTTTGGAGTGAACATATGCAAGTAGAATTTGCCTCATATTCCCTCTGTGTATGGAATCAAAAAATCGGGATATATCGACGTACATTTTTGTTGTGAAAATATTTTTTTTGCACGTACAATTTCGATTATTCGGGGGATAGTCGCTAACTTTGACATTAAGGATCGACTTTTCAGAAAATCATTCTGATTCTTCCGAAGACTATTCTCATTTTAAGGTCTGATACGGTTGAGAATTTAAGGCCCATATACCCTGTCAATCGTAGCAGTAAGAGTTATGCCGCTGTAGTTCTTCCTAATTCCGAGGTCACCTTTCTTGCGGAAGGTGAAGACTTAACCTTTTGTCCATTTCTCTATTATGTTTTGTTTATTGACGGTGTTGCATAATCGAAGGATATCATCAAATTTCCGTGTCTTCCATACTGGAATCATTTCGTTGAGGTTTGTAGTTTTCATTCTTTTAATTTTTTTCAGTACTATTCTTCATCTATAAACTACCCTAGTTTTATGACTAGTTGACAATAAATTATATTTGATAGGTTTATTGTTGATTTAGAGTGATTTTTCAGGCAGGTTCTTGACATGTTTTTTTCCAGTTCTGCATGTTTTTTTTTTATTCTTCAATGGCAGTTTTTAACTTTGTTTTCTTTAGGTGTTCTTACTTCCGTTAATTTGATGTACTATTTACCATGAAAATCGTAATTTTCTATCTTCTACGAAATTTCTGATATCAATAATTTGGCCGCGAATTTATTTTAGTTGTTCTTTTTGATAAATATTAGATGCATCTGCCTGAGTTTTCTTATGTTTTGGTGCATTGTCATCTGTTGTTTTTTTTCTCGTTAAATAGAGATTTTTTTTTTTTTTTGTCATATTATAACGATTTTTCCCAAATTGCAATTGACTTACATGGAATTCTACATTTGGCTATTGGTTTGATCGGAATGCACTCGGCGGCTGCTTCTATATTGGAAGTAATAAAATGTTCCGATTCATAATTTGGGGTGTGTCTTACGCTCTCTCTGTCTCTCTGTCTCTGTCTCTGTCTCACTCTGCCTCTCTCTCTCTCTCTATATATATATATATATATATATAATCCACATACATACGGATATATATCCTTATTTGTGTGGGTGCATAGTTGAACATCTCAAAATGTTTCCCTCAAGCCTGAAGTAAGCAATGAATAAAACGCTATTATTTTCAAAATAAATTCCAGTGTTTAAATTTCGTTCACGTCCTCATATCTCTCTAGCGTAAGTCATTTTCTCTGTTTAGTAAATTAAAAATAGTCGATCGTAGCTGGGTTTCATGAATATCGTGGATATTCCAGCTGGGCAAGTCTGTTTCATCGAAAACATTCTGCTTAAATATGTAATGCCAACTTTTTACAAATAACTTGTAAACATCTTGACAGCTTTATCGATTGTCTTTATTGGTAATCCTTTTGTAGATGAGGTTTCTTAATCTGAGTATCACATGTTGCAGTTTATCACCTGAAGACGGGCAGAGGTGAAATTTGTCCAATACGTAGTGAAAAAAAAAACGACAAAAACTACCAAAATGAGGACAAAACTCCGCAAAAAAAATTAATACTCACCTTTATAGATGTCTAAACATTTAAGATTTAAAATTTAAAAGTAAAATATTGACCTTTAGTATTGATGTATCTTTATCAGACGTTAAATTACACACACAAACATTCACACTCATATTTATAATGCAGTTTTTATATTTATAAAATAAAAGCTCACAATATTGTTGGTAGAACTCATTTATATCTGTGTTAGATTAGAACAAACAATCAATGTGCTTGAGGAATCATATTGTTCCCTCTGCGATCATTTGACCAAATGCTTTATCACCGATACTGATTACTCTTTATCTATAGATATAGTAAACTTCGTTTGAACAATATATATATATATATATATATATATATATACATATATATATATATATATATATATATATATAGTATTATTCGGTCCTGTAAAACTGGAGTTGGGAGCAATTCCATCAGTACAAAAAAAAGAAACATTCAAGAGTGAACATTTAAAGTTTCCTGGTAAAGATCTCAATGTAACTGACATTACAGAGCAATAATTTCTTTAAGAATAATACCTTTTTTATTAGTATTAGAATAATACATTTTTTCCATCCTGTTATATGTTTTTGATATAAATCAAAAGCACAAAAAAAATAAAATTAACAGGACTTCTTCAGATCTTATGGATAAAATAATTCAGAATTATTTTATCCATAAGATCTGAAGTAATCCTGTTAATTTTTTTTTTTTGTGCTTTATATTTATATCAAAACATATAACTGGATGAAAAAAAATTATAATCCTTATGTAATCGGTTTTGTTTTTTTCTTAAAGAAATATATATATATATATATATAGTGTGTGTGTGTGTGAATATCAGTCTAACGTGAAGAAATATGAAAGACCCAGTGGAATCAACTCTGTCAAAAATTTAGCTTGGTAACTTATACACCATATGAGGTACTCCACCACACAAATACACGCAAGGAGTTCAGCACGGTGACCTGTAATTGGTGTGCTGATCATAGAGGCGAGAAACTGACAATAACAACTGCAGTTGACTCTGTCATATATATAAATATATTTGGTATGTCAAAATAGATGTACATAAAGTCTCATCGCTAAGGCAATCGCAATGGTGGTCATTTGAAATACGTCCTGTAAAAAATGTTAGAAACTTTCAAATCTGTGTTTTGTTTTGTTTTTTTACTATTATTATATCAGCTTCCAGAAACTGTATCGTTTTTTTGTTTTGTTTTTTTTAGTTTTTTTATCATATTAATGGGCTATATTTATTTTGAGACTGTTTTCAATGTTTGTGTCTCAAAATTATTATTGACGCAAAATATTTTTCCTCTCTTGTCCAAGGCATTGTGATCGAGGGTTAATAGTTGTTATAATACATTATTTTCTAACCTGAAACAAAAAAAAGACACATTATTAGTAGTATTAGAGTTATTAGCAGTCACACGGGTCCTATGTATATTGAGACACACACTCTCTCTCTCTCTCTATATATATATATATATATGTGTGTGTGTGTGTGTGTGTACACGCTGTTCTTTATTAAAAAAAGAAGTAAACTCTTATAATTTCTTAAAAATGAATAAATCCGATTGTCTTGTAAGGATATCTTATTCAGAATGAAGTTGATTACACAAAAGGAAAACCAACACCTGATGAGGGAAAGAGTTAATGATTTATTTAGGCGTGTCATATATCAAATCAACACTACCAAGGCATTAAGCATGTGATTACATGTAATAGATTTCTGATAAATCTATACGAGATATATCTGTTAAAATGATCCTGAAAAGAACATTATATATTTACATTTATTTGGTTTCGTTTGGTTTCTTTGTTTAATGGCATATAAACGTTCATGGTTTATTAATACCGGAGTCATCATTGTAGAAGAGCAGTATCAACGCATTTCCATAGCTGAGAGTATGAGCAGAATGGTACGTTATATGAACGAAATAGCCTAACTGGAGTTCGAACTCATTTCTCGGATGTTAGAGTCAACTACACACACACACACACACACACACACACATATATATATATATATATATATATATATATATGTGTGTGTGTATATATATATATATATATATATATATATATGTGTGTGTGTGTGTGTGTGTGTATATATATATATAGAGAGAGAGAGAGAGAGAGACTCGATGAAGTGTGAGGGCGGGGTAAAATATCGAGCTTTACTTATCTATCTAACTCTTAGCTCGATGCATTCGTGACCCATTCATTCTTAACTATTTGAAACATCCAAACAACCTTTTTTTTTTCTCGTGTACACCGGATGTAGAGAACGGAGTCTGCTTTCTTTGGTGCGTCCTGAAAGACCCTAGGAAAGCAATATGAATTTCTTGGAGAATCCACAGATAAAGCAAAGAGATAGAATTTATGACACTCAGCGCATCGATTGCAACATCCGTGATATAATTAACACAAGTTGAAGCTGGTGTATCTTGCTTAAGGCCAAAACATTCCTCTCACATTCTAACTCATTGGTGTTTAAAAATGTTGCAGGAATTGAAAAGCGATGAGACATTTATATTTGATCTACTGAATCGGACTAATTAGTGACTGTTAATGTACTGGTTTATAAATCTTTAAGCGGGCTTTATTCTGATAATAACTTAGTCAACAAAGTATTTTATATCGTTGTCTGATCAATTAGATTGGAGCTCAATCAAGTACGGAACCAATATACGTGTTGATATTTTTAGGCAAACACACCTATCAAGTCTAATCCACACCTTCACGCATTCACATAATACCCACACGCAGACAGACAGCATTCTTTATTCAACTTTGAATAGTTATGTACAAGGCCTGAAGTATTTACCACGCGGTGGGAATCAAACTCACTCACCACGATCTGCTAAACTAGTTTGCCAACCATCACACCACGTGAGGTACCCAGGCAATTATATAGTTATTTACTTAGCATAGCTTATTTGTGACACAAAGCCAGAAGTATGCTCGCGCTCAGTGAGAATAAACTCATAAGTCATCAGGCGACAATAAGAGCTAGATAAAGTTCCTAACAAATATAACAGTATGTATATACTTAAACCCTCCAACACGATAAGGATTTGACAACTTTTAAGCCGGATGAAGATGTTTGAATTCAGAGTTATCTTTTTTCTAGACTAGTTGCCTACGCAAATCTACATAACCAGTCTGATTTCCTATTTACCCATTTCCGAGTGAGGAACAGGTTGATTCATGCCTTTCATAGGGGAATTAGATAGAAGTAAAATGAAAATACCCCCGTCCAGGATTTGAACTTAGGTTGGGTATGTAATATAATGGCGGAGGGATTTCGTTTTATATATCTTGCCTTTCGGTTTAGTTAGGACGAGAACCTTTCGCTTAGCGCATGGCTTAGTTAGGTGCAACATTAACGCAGGTATTCACGCACGCGCGGAGATGATGTGTCATTCAGAGATGTCAAAATAAAAATCCCAGATAGGAATTGGGAGCAGGATATTTGGGTGACGTCAGAAAAAGCAAAGTTGAGTTCCCGCCTCGGAAAAAGAAAGTTGAGATTGAGACCTAGGCGAGGCCAGAAAATTTTGTGCCCTACGGGCGCTGTGTGTTAGTTAGGTTTAGAGCTGACGATGAAAAAAAGTCAGCATAGAAAGATTGTGTCTCTCTCTCCTCATGTCGAAAAACCTTTAAACTCTAAAATGTGAATAAAAGATTTGTACCTGAACCAATTTCGTAAAGTTTCGTATTTCGGATTCCCTGTGTCCATTTCATACATCCGTATATCTGGCTATGTAACAGGTATTTCATTTCTTTCGACAATATCCGTCATCTGAAATTCGACTCTCTAATGTATATGAATCTGTATTAATACACAAACCTAAAAACACCAGTCAATACAAACAGAAACATGCACAGAGTATATACGCACAAATAGAGACATAATATGGTGGAGCCCAACAGCGTTAAATTAGACTTTGTTTTTAGTTTGATTTAAGATCTGAAATTTGACTGCATAATCGAGGGTCACTTTGACGTTCACTATTTACTCATGTGTCTCGAAGACAAAAGCCTGTCGACAAAAAAGTATTTTTGCATGAAATAAATATCCTTAAACTTTAGTTCAAATTTATTGATCTGGTTACGTATATATATATATATATATATATATATATATATATATATATGGTGTGTGTGTGAGAGAGAGAGTGAGAGAGAGAGAGGTACCCAAAGTGTAATGGTTACCATAGGAAACTTGACTCGGCTATTCGAGTTTAAATGTTTGATGCGGTTTTTGACTTTTATGTAGTACTAATATTCTTCAGAAAGGAATTAATCAACATATTCTCTTCCCAGCTAAAGGTAAATAGTAGGACAGACTATGCTCTTTATCTTCTTATTGCAACCGGTCAATGAGAAGGGAATTGATTTCGAACCTGTTGAAGTCCATCTAACACGCTGAACGTGAGTCACATCCTGCTCGTGTAGAGATGTTATATGTATATATATATATATATATATATTAGAAACTCTTAAAGACTCAACAGCTCCGATAGCATTGCTCAGATGAGGAAAATATCAAATCTCGTTTGACTGTCAAATGCTCAGCTCGTCTGATTCTCTCCGATGGCAATACGAAAGATTAGGAAGACCATTTCCATGAGTTTCCAAAACCATCTTTTTAAAGAATGCGAAATATGTCTTCATAAATTAAGGAAAATAAGGAAGTATTCCCCAAAGGATTGTTAAAAACTTTTTACCAAAAAACACACATCGATTCTTTTATACCAGTAAAATCCAAATGCTAAAAATTTAAAACGCAAACTTATTTATCTTAAAACCTATCAATATATTAAAAATTAAGACTGACCCTCGGAGGAGGAAGCGAAGGTTGATGGTTGTTAAGAAAACATTAGATATTAATTGTTGAATATTCTTTTCGAAAACATCCTGATCTGCGATTGAACGTATTTTATCATCTTTCACTTAAAGATGCCGTTATGAAACTTACAGCCTTGAGACTGACATGAAAATATATTTATATATATATAGCACATTTCCCTATTTTGACAAAATGACCTTCTATGGTAAGAGCCAGGAGGAGCACGATGAGAAAATCAATATATCAGTAGTAATATATATATATATATATATATATATATATATATATATATATATATATATATATATATATATATATATATGTAGTTCCTGGCTAAAAAAAATCCCTATCTTTAAAATATCGTGTTCTGGATATATATATATATATATATATATATATATATATATAAGCTGATCAATTTCACAATATTTAATGATTAGATAAAATGAAATAAGAATAGCAAAAAATGACCCACACGATTATCAGTTGAGTTTATATCCAAACGACTGAAGTCTATTTTTCGTAATATTTAGATTGTTCACCTAAATTATCAATAGAAGTCCTTAAATATTTCTTGTAATTTGAATGCATGAATAATTTTTATTTTCTCTTTTAAATTAAATAAGATTTAACCCTGGGTGATATTAATATAAACAACCAAATACTTTTTTCTTTATATCATTTTTCTCATCGAATACCTCGATGACGCTTCAGGCAATGCAATAAATTTTTTCCAGTATTACCAATAAAAAACCGGGCACGTTTTTCTTCTATTAACTTTTGAGAATTTTAAAAACTTATTAAATTTATTGATGAATGTTTTTATTAATGGTATTGTTATACCATAACGGTACCAAATTGGAGGTGGTCATCTTAGTGCCACAAATTGGACCTTGTACTATTACACACCAAATTTCCGGTTGTACTACTACGTGCATCACTAAGTCTCTCGCTGTAGAAAAAGTTGACGAACAAACAAAACTCTGTCTTAGTTCCCTAACACAAAGGTTTATTCATCGCGGCACTTTTTATGTAGTCACGGGGAGAAGAAATAGTGTAGGAAATCTGAGTCAACCGCGTTAACTTGACAAAGGGAGACAACATGAGGAGGATAGAAAGAGAGAGCAGACTGGTTTTCTCACTGGTTTTCTGTTGTAGTTTTAACATCTTTGTTCGTTGGTTTCATCTTCACATTTTTACGTCTGGTGTGAGGCCCGTTTTCGGTGCTCACCTCAAAATGGGGGCGGCAATTTTCGATTATCTTCCTGTCCCGACTCGTATTCACTTGCGTCTTTTCCCTGTGACGTCTACGAGCCAACCAACTTTCAAAGTTGTCCCTTTATTTCCGTCTGGTGGTAGATGGAAGAAATATCCGTTTCCGCTGGTTACACACCTGTTCAGAAGATTTGGGTCCTCTTTTTTAAAAATCAATTTTACTTATGGTTGTCATTCACCCGTGACTGGCTGACCCAAAATGAATGTTTTGGCCTGTGTCACTAATAAGTCAGCTGGCTGTTCCTGTAGACTCATTGTGTGTTTTTACTTCGCTCTGTCTGTCTTTCCCCAGAAATTCTCTTTATAACTTGGACCTACCATACCACGTTACACAATTAAACTAGACTTTTTTTTATGTTTGTCTGACAGTTTTGCTCAACCGAATTTGTTTGATTGATTGACGAGATGAGGTCTGGAAAATTTCCCGAATCTTTAATCTAATTTTTTTTTTCGGTCTACTGAACGTGAAGACTTCGGGAATGTCATGACAATGTCACCTGCAGTGAACCTGTGCTTGAGTGTATGACCGGTAACAAAGTGTCAATCTCGAGAACTTTCACACAGAGACTGAGAAACGGTCACATATGACTGGTTAAGATTTTTTGAAAAGAGGCAGTAGCTAGGAACCGTAGAAAGAAGGATTTAAATTTTGGGTCTGGTAAAATAGACTACCATTGCGAAGTGGGGCTACATTTTATAAAGCAATAAACATTTTGCTTCACTGACTCGTGAATACCAATTCATATATCCCTGTTTTTGAATCCAGTCTAGAGTGATGTTGAAACACCAATAATAAAAGGAGTGGTATTTTGTGCGGTAATCTTGGGTCTCGCAGTTTCCTTCCTATATGAATTCTTTGTCTTCACTTCGACTTCTCTTTGACTTCGTTAACTTTTGACAGGAACTCACAATGGCTCACATTTTTTCTTTAGTTGTGCAAAGGCGCCACTTGTGGTATAAAATGTGTCTTCATAGAAAACTGAGAAGGTGAAAAAAGTTCCAATTACGACGAAGATTTTGACATTTCACCGTACGGTAATTTTCTTATAAATTCATCATTTCTGAAACATCCAAGCTATAGGTGAAAGCCTGAGAATTGCAACTGTTATAAAGTAAGTAAATTTGGCGACCGTAGTCGAGAGCAACCAGAAGGCTCCCTTTTCAATAGCTACTACACCGAGGTGTAGGAGAGGGCGCTACTCCTTTCCCTGGATTGCTCCACTTTACCCTTGATACGTCCCTTATATTGCTGAGTGATAAGGAAGGGGGTATCAAGTACCATTTTTAAAGTCTTTGGTATGACGTGACCTGAGATTGAACCCATGTCTCCAGGACTAGTGGTGAACACTCTACCCACTACGCCAATGAGCAACTGTTATAAAAGAATAAAAACTTACTTTAAAACTGGAGCATTGCCGTTCGAGAGAATCTGTGTCACAGTTGAGTACAATTCTTCTTTTACCATTTTATTCTAAAGTTTTTTACCTCATCAATTAAATACCTATGTCTCTAATACAAAGTTTTACCTTCTGAACTGTTGGACCCTCACCCATAGAGGTCCGTGTGGTATATGTAGGATTTCTTTCATTTAATTCTCATCTTAGCATTTCAGGAAGAGAATTGGAATTGACAGTACATTAACAATCAATCTAAAATTCGTTTTAAAACATAATTCACTGAAAACGCTAATCCAAGAAGATTATCAAAAATGACCAGATGATCCCATTTTTATCAAATATTATGATCAGGAAGTTAAAGAATCTCATTCTTTTTCAGATGCAGCAAAATTAAGTTCCTGTCCATGTCTACTTTGAATGACTTCCAACAATACTCAAGAGGAAACTCTACAAGATATCAAAATCTAGGCCTTATGAAACTTGTAGATTTGAGAGCTCTTCTTCCTAATCTTAGATGGGTAATATTCTATTTTCAGGACAAATTGTCAAAGAATAAACACATCTTAAAACATACCGTGGTGTGTGTGATAACCTGTTCCTTTGAACTGGACCAACAACTATAGTTGGACCGTTTATTGCATGTCTTTTAAAGTAAGAGATTCTTAGTTGGTTTATTGGTTTGAGCGTTTCTTCCTTGGTTGTTCCATGGATTTTAGTCGAGGTTTGGTTTTACAGAATGTCAGATCTTAAAGGCGCTTGTCGTGGAACTGTAATCGTCGTAAGGCATTAACTTGGCAACTTGATTGTATATATTTTATGAGAATTCTTGCATTGCATATGGCACTTTTATGATTGGGAATGGAAAGAATGCAATAATTCTCTCTCTTAATATTGATAAACAGTTGAGAAGACTGAACGCTTTAACCGTGTTATAGTAAGGTTTGGTTTCTTTGTTTAATGGCATATCAACTTTTGAAGGTTATTTAATGCTAAAACCATGCTTCTAGAAGAACATCAGTGGTACTATTTAACCCATAGCTTGGAGGATAATGAGGTTCATGCCTTTCCCAAGGGTATTTGTCCAAAAGTGAACGTAATAGCGTTACTGTAGTTCGATTCTACAGTCCGTCACTTTAACCATTACACCACGAGGATATCCTCCTTGTTATAGTAAGAATTCATGGATAAAGATGAGTCTATGTGAAGGAAAACTCTAAAATCGAATCAATCTTAGACCTGGAGAGGAGTGCACGCCATGGAATATTCAAATTCAAGACATACTGAAAGTGCTGCTTTGATTAAACAATATAGTGATAATTATGGTCGAATGATTTAAGAAAATATTTTTCTAACTCATATATTTTCAAGAAATTACCGTCATATGTAATTACTATACTTGTAATATTAACCAATAATTTGCTTACAGCTATATGGAATCAATTATTCCTTTAATACTAATAACTTACAATAGGTTATATACCTATTTAGAAAAAACCTATCATCAGCTATACATTTATAAAAATGTTCAATCAACCATCCCTTTCAAATTGAAAAATCAACGTGTCAAAAACCAACTTATTTGTAAGATTTTAAAAACTTTTTTTAAAGAGAAAGTTTAGTCTAAGATCCTTTTAAACATTCTCTAATCCATAGCACTGTAACAACTTATAACATTCTTGATCAGACTGGATCTGGGATGAATTTCATATTCATACACCACAGAGATCCAATAGTGAAGCTCCAGCAATTTATGTAAAGTTGTATCATATACTTGATATTTTTTATATGAAAAAATTATTACAGTTAGAGTTTTATGGCATATAAACCATCGTAGGTTTTTTAATACTAAATCCAGTTTATATATATATATATTTATATAGATTACTATAAGATTTCTCTGCCTGAAACTTGTTCTATAAAGACAGCATGAAAGCAATGGTCACAGATACAAAGATAAGTATCTATGCTATTAAATATATTTAAAACTAAGGTATATATATATATATATATATATATATATATATATATATATATATATATATATATATTAAATAATAGCCCTTATGGTAAAAAAACCGGCAAGTGATTTGAAGATGAAAATATACAACGAATGACTGTCAAAGGGAAAATATATATATATTGGGAAAAAAAAAGAAAAGGCCAACCGTGTGATTTGAATTGAAAAAAATCAAAAGACATGCAATTGGTTGGTCAAAAGGGAAAAAAACACCGTTTGGGCTGCTAAGCTACAATGCAAAATGTGTTCAATACTGAGTAGAGCAAAATAGTATCCATAATTACTTAGTGAGTCAGGAACTAACCTACTATAGTTTCGCGTAAGCGGCTTATCAGGGTACCTAATCCCGACTCGAGTAGGTACCCTGTTGAGCCGCTTGTTTGCACACAAGTAAATGGTTTCAAGTATTCAGATCTAATTCTAATAAATCTGCGGGACATGAGTCGATTGTTTTCAAGAATTGAAATTTAATATAATTAATTCTATTTCTCAAATATTCCTATGTAATATAAATAATTTGCACACAGCTGCATCGTTTCAAATAACCAATCATTTATTGATGATAATAATCCTTAAAAAAGATTTAACCCCCCTATTTGAATCATAGATGGTACTAAAAAAGGTACTATAACTTTAGCTCAGAGTGGACCTGGGAGTAATGACAATGAAAATATTACAGGAACGGTTTTCCGATAAACTGAAAAGGTAATAGGCCTTACAAAATAAATAAAATGAAATAAAATTAATTAAGATCTCTCGTGTGGATAATTTAAATGCCATTTAAAAGTTAATGTGTTATATTTTGACCTTTTGACCCAGCCAAAAATGCCATTCCAAGGTGATGCACCGGAAGGAGATCACACATTCTAATGGCAGTTATGAGAGGAAATCGCGTGGGCGGAAATTGGCTGATGAAATGGGGCGAGCTAAAATATTCCCATGGTACACTCATAGACTGATGCACTGGAAGCGAGTGACTTATGAACTGCGTGACAGATATTTCCGCTTGATGACGATAAAACATTCGATTTCAAAGATCGAGTGGGCGATCGAGTTGGCGTTGAACTATTATAAAACGCAGTCAAGACGGAAGTCAAGTGCCAGGCAGTTCCAGTAGAATTGGAGTCGGAGTTATAGAAGAGATGTGGTAAGGAAAGCCACACCCGGCTGAAAGGGCCCTCGGGAACCCCGATGGAGTTTGGGGTCCAGAGAAGATGCTGATAAGATGCCGTAAAGAAAGCCATCACCCAGCAGAGTGGACCCCAGGACCTCCGGTTGAGCATCAGGAGAACGAGAAAGACACAACGCTGACGGCCATAAGAGTAGGGGTCAAAATGTTGCAGTTATGTTCCGTCTCCAACTCCCTCTCACAGTAAAAACCTTGAATAACCTTTTCGAACACTTACAATAAAGTGAGAGGTAAATATTTTTATAAAGAATCTTCGTGTGTCAGTTTATTTATTCTGTCGTTATGATGCTGTAAAGGACAATATAACAAATGTTGATGTTCAATTAATGTATAATTCAATAAAAAAACGTAGATATCAGTTATTGAGTTCAAGTGATATATTTAATGTTGCAACAGAGACTCGTATCGATTTGCTTAATAACAGGGAAGCTATTTTGTCGTTTGCACCCATATCAAGAACACATAAACATTATTATATCCGTGATATACAAACACTAATAAACGGATGGAATGGCAAGATAAGCTCGTTTACTCCAGCAGATAAATATATTAGTCCATAACATACATACCTGTAATATTGCAACGAATGTACAAACGTGTCCAAACATTTAAAATATGCACATGTTGTTCTGTTCAGAAGCAGTATGAGAAAAGTTAAAAGAAGAGGAAAAAAAAAGCTTACTTGAGATTGGAGGACATTAAAATGACCATGGCTACGTTGGCTTTATTGTATAAAGGCAAAGAAAGGGATCACATTTCTTCTATTTAAAGAACAAAAGAAAAAGAGGACGAGAATGGATTTCTGGGATTGTCATTCGGCTCTCTTGCAAGAACCGAATGGGTACTCCCATTCTCCGGGAGAAATGATTATGCATTGTTTCCCGAAAATAAATAAAACCCGGAACGTAGGGTGTATATTTAGTAAGTCATTTGAATTTGAGTTTTGAAAGGAGACATTTCTCTCTGAACTAATCATAACCGTGGTTTGCTTACGCATATTTTTATCTATTTCTTAATGTTGTGCTTTCTTGAGTGTGACACTAAAATTCACCTGATGGTGAGGCTCTATTTCTGGTGATCTGGGAAGCAAGGAGTACTTTTTCCTTGCCATTACCCCCAGGTCATTGACCTACAGTGGTAGGAAAAGTCGGGTAAAATAGATCTGTTTAGAAATGATTCATATTCGATAGGACCCTGAAAACAAAAAAAAACTTTTTAAAAACTGTACAAAATCATGAATAAAAACGTGATTGAATAACCTCTCGGTATATAGATATCCTATACAAGTTGACATGCCGTTTAAGTGACTGAATCAATCTTGGTTTTGTGCAAAGTCCGCGTTTACCTCGTTGAACTTTCTCTATTGAACCGATAAATTCCTGATCCCGTTTTCATACTTATTTCCATTTGGCTCATTACACGAATATTCTTATCTTTTTCTCGGCAATGTCACAGCTTGATCCAAGATATGAAAAGCGATGAAAAATTTTAACTGATTTCAATAACAAGTTCCCTGAAGAAAAGAGTTGCGGGTATTTCAATCCTTTATTAAATTTGGAAAGATATCTTCGCCTGATAAGTAAATCCAAATTTGTTTTTTTCAAATCATATTCTGATTGTTTATTTTGTTTAAGAAATTTAAAATTCGCTTTTTACAATTCTTCTTATCCTTTTTCTATTTAATTCCTTTCTTATTATTCATGTCTAAGAAATTTTGTGGTCTTTCTTCTTTCTTTTATTCCCCATCTCCCTTTCTTTTATTCCATTTTAAAGTTCTTCTTCTTCTTCTTCTTCTTCTTCTTCTTCTTCTTCTTCTTCTTCTTCTTCTTCTTCTTCTTCTTCTTCTTCGGTGATGTTTTTTCTTATTTGTACTTTGCGTGGATATTTATCATCAGCGTTTTCCTTTGTTTTCTCATCTTTTATCACTCTTCTTCTTCTTCTTCTTCTTCTTCTTCTTCTTCTTCTTCTTCTTCTTCTTCTTCTTCTTCTTCTTCTTCTTCTATGTTATTTCATATTTGTACTTTGTATGGATATTCATCATCAGCATTTTCCTTTGTTTTCTCGACGGCTGCAGTTATTCATCTCTTATCAATATTCTTCTTCTTCTTCTTCTTCTTCTTCTTCTTCTTCTTTTGTGACACAATCTTTTCGCGATAGATGTTTATTGTAGCCAGTGGGTAAATATTATCACATAAAAAATCATAAATGAAATCACAGCAGTTTGGTAATATGTTTTCATGTTGAAAAATATATTTTCTTCCTAAAAAAATCGCATCATTATCATCACGATCACGGTAATCATTTTTAAAAGCAGACACATCAGATTTGAAAGGCAAAGTTTCGAACTGAGTTCAAATCGTAATTACAACCGCCAGTATCTCTTTTTTAAAATAGAAATTTCCAGTTTATCTATCTAAAAGGAACGATCCTAACAAAAGCGTTTTATTTATTTCCAAAATAACTATAGGGAATAAACTATTGTTAAGAGCGATGTTTCACCAATAAATATTATTTCTTCTCATTGCCACTTCTATTCGCTAAATATTCGATTCACCAGTGAGACTTAGTAAACCTTTTCTTGCTGAATATTAAGATCCCAATTCCCCAAAAATATGTCTCTTACGTATAGTACTAAACTGCATCTGATGGTGAGGTTCCTGTTCTGGACATCTGAGAAGTATGGCGTACTCCTTCATAGCCAACACTCCAATGTCCACTAAGACCAGGAAGTGTAGTAATTGTTAGTGTATTCTCCATGGATAAAATATAACTATTCAATTATTTCATATGGATTATAATAAATAGTTATTTGGAATCTTGCAACTGTGCAGAAATTATATTTATCAGATAGGAAACCTTGATATCACATAAACGCGTGCAAAAGAAAATAATTTAAGAAAGAAATAAACATAGATGTTAATATCAACGTCCACTGAACACGATTCCCAAACTTTTATGAATCAAATAATCTTTTGACGAGTTGACATGCCATTTAAATCAATAAATAAATCAATAAATAAATCTGTGTAATGTAATATTGTCGCCGTCTCTAATTAAATGGGAATATGGTGTCGAGCCGTATCACAATAAAGGTTCATTCACGAGGTTTTTGCTGGAAAGGGTCACACATGAGTGCTGATGATTTTTCGAAACGGATAGTTAGTCAGCAAACTTCTGTCAGAGCGACAAGAAGTACTCAAATTTTTGGCTTAGCTAAATCGTTCCTTCTGATAAAGGGAAGACGATGATTTCGTAATCAATCGATCTTCCTTCGTCAACTCAAGAATACAACATCACTTCTTAGTGTTTATAAGAATGGTTCAGATATTTGTTGAAAAAGTCAGGGGTATTTTTCAGTGGTCACATATCTGGCGTTTTCCTTTTTCTGAGATGAACTTTACGTTATTTCTTTGACTCGTCATTGTTCGCCGCTACAGGATCTTGCACGCATTACAGGTAAGAACTGGCTTGTAAAAGAAATACTCCCTATTTTAAAATATTGTCTCTCAATACCAGCGAGTGGCTGCATTAGTATATCAGTTGAAGTTGACTATCACCAATATTTGTCAAGTAACCCAAAAGTAATTAATTTATTGTAAAGTAAAGTCAAAGTTGTTAGGACAACACTTGTATCACCATCTTAAAGTTCTGATGAAGGTTTACTGAAACCGAAATGTTTTAACGTTGTTTTTCCATTATAATAAATCCATCACTTTTGGATTACATTGTTTTTCCGTTTTCATCATACTGCTGCATTCACTTATATTATATATATATATATATATCATCGTTATCATCATCATGTTACAATATCAGCACGGATATCCCAGACCCTCTCGTGCCACCCCTATCATCCACTTCTTCCAGTAGGTCCTCATAGCTACATACCGTATCGGCTCAGACCTGCTGTATGTACGTTCGAGCTGGTCGTCCTGCCTTTGCACGTCCATGTGAAGGGGTTCACAGGATTACATCCCTTATATATCGAGCTCATATATATATATATATATATATATATATATATATATATGCTCTTCGCCGCATATAAACGTTCCCCGCTCATGGGTTGAGCACTCTAGTAAGGAAATTGCCCACTACCATATTAGGCGAAACGCAATGGCTCTTCTTATGGATTGATCACTCTCCGTACCCAATAACGTACGTGTAAAAAGTTATAAAAGGTATATGTAAAAAAAAGTCCTAAATTACCGCAGATAATTACAACGGCTCTGGGGTAAAATATCCGAATGTTATAAACTTAGTCGGGTTTCGATCTCACTTTCAATCATCTCGTGTGACTAACTACACTGAAAATGTGTGATAAAACGAAAGTCATTTTGTTGATGGCTATATAGCTTATATTTTTATTTCTGGGGTAATCTAATTATTTAGACATTTATTTTACTTATTAAAACTATCATTTAATAGCTATATAATGCATCATGAAATTTATTACTTTGTGTTTTAATTTTACCTGTCCCAACTTAATTTTAATCAGCCAGGTAAGCTAGGTCAGTGAGATAGGCCGACATCATGTCTCCTGAGTGCAGATTAGAGCCCCCAATATTTGTCCTAGATATGACGCAATACACATCTGATCGTGAAACTCTAGTCGTGGTACTTTAGGGAAGGTTGATTACTCACTTATTGCTATGACTCTCAGATACACGCAGAGCCTGAGTCGTTGTCTCCGTTAGGATTCTAATTATGAGCCAAACAGAACGACTGAATTATTTGCTTAAATCAAAGGCATTTAACTGTATGCAAACGAATTAATAAGGCTAAATAGAACTATTAGTGTTTGATAGAAATTAAAACATTTAGTAACTGGTGATGTAGTAACTATTACGTAATTTACTAAGCTGTTTGCTTTGATATGGTTCACGGTCATATGAATGGAATCCTCAGTGTTACTCCAACGCACTCGGGTGTGTCCTCGTGGTGTAATGGTTAAAGCGATGGAATGCGGAATCGTTAAGCGAGTTCGTACTCCAGTCGCGCTATTACGTTCACTTTCGGGCAAATACCCTAAGGGAAAGGTATGAACCCCCTTATCCTCCCAGCTACAGGTTAAATAGTACCACTACTGTTCTTCTAGGAGTATTTTGGTATTAAATAACATACAAAGGTTGATATGCCATTAAACAAAGAAACCACCACAATCAAACCATCTAACTCACTCGTGAAGATTTGCTAGTCTAGTTAGCTGAACAATACATCATAAGAAGTGCCCGTTAGGATCCTATCTATGGACCATGTAGAACTGTTCTATCGTTTACTAGTGAATTTTCATCGTTTATTCAAGATTATTCTTTATATCAAATAGAATTATTAGTGTTGAATAGCAAAACCTGAAACCACTTGACTGTGTGCAAACAGTATAATTTGCGATAAATGGCAATAATTGAATCGTTTGAAAGTTGTGTTACAAATCGCTTATATGCTTACAAATAATGTGTGTCTGTGAGTGTGTGTGTGTGTGAACAAGATTTGTCATGCAATAACTTACAAGGGTGATATGTCATAAAACCCAACTAATCAATTTACTTTTTTATGTGATTTTTGTTTACCTTTTTCTTTTTGCATCATCTTTTTTTTCTTGAGGAGTTGAACATAAGAGTATATTCGTAAGTAATTTACGAAGCTCTTTGCTTCGATGTGGCACAAGGCCGAAAGAATGGGGCGCCCAATGAGACACAAACTCACTTGTGTAGGTTTGCTAGTCTAGCTTGCTAACCGTTACACCACCAGAGATGCCCTATACCACCAGAGCATATTAAGAGCATATTCTTAATCTAAATTTACATTCCACTTCAACTCTTTACATTTTGTATTTGATTTTGAGTAAAACTTTCCTTCATCTATTTATTTATTTCTCTATTACACATAGATTAATTCTTCGTCTACCAGTATCTTGCACGAGTTGCTTTAAAAATTGATTTTCAAATTACTCGCATGGAAATTTGGGACTGATGGGAGGATGTTACAGTGTGATTAGCTACACAAATCTTCAGCTTAACTCTTTTGCAGGGAGATGAAATGACAAAATGTAGTTCTTCCTAAATACCATTGGTGACAAAAATGTCACTCTCCCACGCAAAGAGATATGATAGAATAAAGAAAAAAATGGTGTCTGATATGCGCAAATTCTTTTATCGTAACTCACGTATTCATTCAATTAAAATGTAATTTCAAACAAAATGCTACCAACCGTTTTTTCTAAGGTTAAAAAGAGTATGAATATTTTCGTATTGTAATCCATTCACAACAGCTATAGCTATTTATATTAAAAATAGTTTAATATCGCCACAAAATTCAAAATACATCTTCTAAACGTCTTACTACAGTTGACTTATCTATTGGTCAGTGTAAACTATAGAATTATATTTACAAACAGATGATTTTTATGCTTAAAAAAATAGAAAATGGATAAAGAAATGCAGTAAGCTAGTGTGCTTTCCGACCTTCCCCTTCCGAAACCCCACTCTCTATTACATTAGACTCTCCCGGTATTTTCATTTCCTGATGTATATTCTTCATCTATTTACTCAATTCTTTCTTCGCAAACAAGATGTGTCATAAGGTTTATCTTTAAGCGGATTACAATTAGTTTAAATTGAGACCTTTTATTTTCCTTGACTTGTCGTACCCAGGCGATTCCAATCAGCTAAACAATTAATAAATATATGAGTAAAGAAGAGATGAACTGATGTCTTTATCATTAGCATTTGCAGGGAGATGAATCAAACGATTTCGTCTGGGATTTCAATTCAGATGGCAGTATTCACCCTCTAAGACGAAAACCGTTACACTACGAGCCAAAGTTCATCCATTTATTTATATAAATGTTTCTGGTTGGTGACGGTTGGTTCTTGAACAAATTGCCTCGTAGACTTAATGCTTTGTGTTTTATCAGAAACTGTTCATCCTTTCATATAGTTTTATTCTGTTTTAATTTGAACTGAAAGAAACATTTTCTATCTAAGTGTATGTTAAATCTAACATTATCTCAAGTTAATTAAAAATTAGAATTTGAATTGAATCTATCTGATAATGTTATATAGTCATATAATAAATATGCTTATATACACATGCATATACATGCAGAATGAATCACAATAATAAAGACAGACACAGGAAGACTTCTTTAACAAAATATTTACCTATCACTTTATTGAAAGGGTTTGAAAAGGGTTACTCAAGGTTTGCGTGTGAGAGGGAGCTGGTGACCGAACATAAACTGTGATATTTTGACCCCCACTCTTATGGCCGTCAACGTTGTGTCTTTCTCGTTCTCCCGATTCTCAACCGGAGGCCCTGGGGTCCACTCTGCTGGGTGCTGGCTTTCTTTACTGCATCTTATCAATAACTTCTCTGGTCCCCAAAATCCATCGGGGTTCCCGAGGGCCCCCTCGGCCGGGTGTGGCTTTCCCTACCACATCTCTTCTATAACTCCGTCTCCAACTGTAACTGCAAATGTCACTTGACTTCTGTCTTGACTGAGATATATAATAGTTCAATGCCCACTCGATCGCCCACTCGATCTTTGGAATGGCATGATTCATCGTCATCCAGCGGAAATAACTTTCATGCAGTTCACAGGTCACTCTCTTCCGGTGCATCAGTCTATGAGTGTATCATGGGCTTTACCTTGTCCCATTTCATCAACCAAATCCCACCTACGCGATTTCTTTCGATTACTGGCCATTGGAATGTGTCACTTCCTTCCGGTGCATCACTTTGTAATGGCATGTTTGCTCAAGCCGAAGGTCAAAATACAACAATAATACTTGTCTGTTTATTTTTTTACAATAAATTTGCAAAAATATTTGTAAAATAACTGACTGAAAAGTTCATATGAAGATGTATCATTTTTATGACATTTTTCATCAACAGAATGCAAGCACAGCAACAATGACCCAAGAAGTGCGAGGACTAAAAACGGAACTATGTTGACAAACAAACTCAATTTAGCAATATTCCATGACTATCTTGGACATCCGACGAAATTTTCCGCCCAATCTGATATTTTTACACCCACTTATATTGTTGCAATCCAGTTTTGACTTTTACTTTTATACCAAATTCTCCACTTGTACGAAGGTAAAAAAGGGCTGTGCAGAATCTTTTGACGTCTGCAAGTTTATCTTTATCCGGATTGTTAATTATCAGCTCTTTATTAAAAGCATATAATATGCATGTGAATAGTTCTACTTAGCAGTTATTTACTCGAACTGTCTGTGAGTGAAAGCAAAATATTTCTGACAATTGACCAGGAAAATAAGTCACGAGAACTCTTTTATTTTTTTTTTTATTTTGCTTCAAAAACATACGATGGATTCACAAAGTATTAATTTTTTTTACATTCGCTAATTACAAAATCAAACACTGGTCAACAACAAAAAAAAAAAAAAGAAAATTGAAATAGTGTCGGGGCACCAAACATCTTTTTTCGCCAATTTGAGGGCGCTGAATTTGAAAATAACTTAATTCTTTTGGTTAGGGACCCTTTTTGCAATGCAGAAAAGCCACATTTTTTTAAACACGTAATTTTTCATGTGTTTCCTATGTATATGATATTGACCAATGACAATATTTATCCAAGTGAAATCATAGAAACCTCTCAATTTATATGTAAACCAACAAATATTGTTCTGCTTATTGAGAAATATTATTTTTGAGATAACAATCAGACCCTAGGTCTTTCAAAATAATACGATTGAATATACCGGGACCCAGAAGCATTTTCATCAAATCATTTAATAAACTAATATAAATAAAACATTCGTAAATATAAGAACTATGGTAAAGAAATTATTTCTAGATTGTCTGTCATGTTCAATATTAGTTGAGTCCATTTTGATACCTCAGCATTGGTCCGCCACCATTCGTTTCTCCAACGCTCCCTGGTAGCGCTTTTCCTTTAATTTGATATCCTGATGGAATCATTTTTTTTTCTCATCACTCACATCGCTGCAATTATCCGGAAATGTATCTAGATGGCTATGTAAAAAAATGAACCGTAATACTCATCTTAGTGTCTCTGTCCTGTAGGCTTTCAGTCCAGTAATTGCCTGAGAAGTTTTTTCAACACTTCAGCAAACGATATCCAAACGCGTACTTCTAAGTCATTCAGTGAATTAACAAATTCATCACCCCTAACGAGTTTCCTGGTATTACGGAGAAACCATTTTCATGTTGTTCACCATGTACAATGGAATAGGTATCGTGATGTCTTAATTTGGAGTTTCTTTCCAAATGCAAAAAAAAAGCTCTCAATGTGTTTGGTTTACTTCGGTATTCAAGAGATAAATGTGATGTGATAAATTTGTGAATATCAAACAGAAGATTTTAGGGTTTCATTTTTAGGTCAACTTAATAATAAGCTTTAATAAAGTGTATTACTGATAAAGTTTATCTGTTAATTTTAATTTTCGCGATAAATTGAAAAAAATTCGGTTCTTCTATTTAAATATTTTGACTCAAAAACCTTTTTGTTTTGTTTTAAAAATAGTTTATTTCAGGAGGATGATATAAAAAGCTCGGCCAACCAGAAAATTGTCGGGTTTTTACAACCTTGCTTTACTAAATTTTGTGATCAGGCAAGATCGTAAATTGAAGTTTTTTCCCCCAAAACGAGCAAATACAGTACAGCAAACGTGGTAGCTAACCATGGAAAACTGAGGCCCTTTTAGGAATCAGCACGATTAAAATATAAATAAAAAATGTGTTTTCTTTTTTAAAACAAAAAATGTGTTGACCAGAGTTTTTTTTTCCATATTTATCATATTTCTGATTGTTTATTCTTTCTGGTCTTGTATATTTTGAAATCACTTTTAAATATAAAGATTTACCAATCCTCTATCAGGATGAAAACAAGGTCACTTTTTCAGGGGAATCAAACATATATATTCTGCATTCTAATTTTCCTAGAACATTTGCCATACCAAGGACAAAGACTCAATCTGCCCTGCTATTTACCCATAGCAGGTTGGAGAATATTATGATCTATCTCTTTCACAAGGGTAATAGCGCTATGTGAAATAGAAACAGCCACGTCGAGGACTTGAGCTCTCGTCACTGTTTCCTTATCCTACTACGGTAAGCTTTACACTACGAATTCCTTTTAGTATGAATGAATCAGAATCTCATTGACTTTATCTCTGCAAGTTCTAATCTATATATTTTCAAGAGGGAAATAAAAGTTATGGTTTTAAGTAAGAAGAGTCATAAAAAGCAATTGATACTCAATTCAACATTGTTCAACACATTTAGCATAAAGACTTTAAAAAAAAAAAAATTTCTTTAAGTTCGTCAAAATAGGTAAAATTTATACAAACAAAAAGCATTAATTTCCCGGTTTGGACTAGAGTATCTCAGTAACCCCTTCTAGCCGATCACTACGCGCAAAATCACACGCCCATGAACTTGGAGTGAATTATCTGCAATTACCTCTGGTCCATGTAATTCGGGGGGGGGTACACATGTAAGTATGTATTCTGTGTGTGCTCGCGTGTGTGTGTGTTTGTATATGTATGTAAAATCATGTATACATACACTTGATATGTTGCTGATAGGTTCTTGGCATTTTGTTTAATTTGTTTTTTTTTGTCTTATTAGAGATACGGGTTCACGAAAACGTTTCGTATGTAAGAAAGTATTTTCTCTGTGTATACACGTCTACATATTCGTTCATTCGTCTATTCATACACTCGTGCACACATATATTGAAGTGTGTTGTTCGGATTTTTTTATCTCCTTTGTTTTTCTTTTCTCTTTGTCTCACTCTTCTCTCTCTCACTCTTCACTCTCTCTCTCTCTCTCTCACTCATCCTTCTCTTTCTCTCACTCTTTCTCTCTCTCACACTCTTGTTCCTCTTTCTCTCACTCTCTCTTTCTCTCTCACACACACACACACACTTCTCTCTCTTTCTCCCTACCTCTCTCTTTCTCTCCCGCTCTTCTTTCTTTCTCTTTCTCTCATTTTCTTTCTTTTTTTCTCTCTGTCACTTTTCTCTCTCTTTCTCTCACTCCTCCTTCTCTTTATCTCACTCTCTCTCTCTCTCTCTCTCATTCTCTTTCTGACTACCTCTCTCTTTCTCTATCACTCTTCTTTCTTTCTCTTTCTCTCATTTTTTTTCTTTTTCTCTCTCTCACTCTTCTCTTTCTTTCTCTCACTCCTCCTTCTCTTTCTCTTACTCTCTCTCACATTCCTCTCTATTTCGCTCTCATTCTTCAATCTCTTTCTCTCACTCTCTCTCTCTTTCTCTCTCCCTACCTCTCTCTTGTCTCACTCTTTTTTCTCTCTCTTTTTCTCATTTTCTTTCTTTCTCTCTCTCTCTTTTTCTCTCACTCTTCCTTCTATTTCTCTCACTATCTCCTTCTCTCTCACACACTCTTCTCTCTTTTTTCTCTCTCACTCTTCTCTCTCAGTACCTCTTTCTTTCTCTCTCACTCTTCTTTCTCTCTCTTTCTCTCATTTTCTTTCTTTCTCTCTCAATCTTTTTCTCTCACTCTTCCTTCTATTTCTCTCACTATCTCTTTCTCTCTCACACACTCTTCTCTCTTTTTCTCACTCACTCTTCTCTCTCAGTACCTCTTTCTTTCTCTCTCACTCTTCTTTCTCTCTCTCTGTCTCTCTCACTCACTCTTCTCTTTCTCTCTCTCATTTTCTACGTAAATGCACATTTCCATGCATGCATACGTCCGCATACACAAGACTATGTTATTTTTTCATGGATATTCAGTAGTTTTAATGTGTGTGAAAATGCATTTGTCCACATTCGTAGATGAATTTTAAACTAGGCTCTGTGTGTATGTGTCTGCATGTGTGTAAAGTTTGTAAGTCTCTTTTTAAAGTTGCTTTAAATCAATGAAGTTGATTCTTTTTATTTGGTGCAATGAGTAGTCAAAAGTCTGGTATATTGGCATTATTAAAAACTCTCTTTTGTAGCATTGATTATGGTGATTCGCCACTAATGGCTGGTAATTTAATGTTACTCTTATGAAAAGAGAAGTTAATCTTATATACTTGAGTTGAGCCATTATATATCACGTTGCAGTTAGTGTATTCCATTAGGTAGACGACATTGTTTTTTAATTCAGCTTACATTTCTATTTAAAATTCATGTTGCTTTGGGGTTTCGAAAGGTTTTGTATTTTCTTTCTATGATTATATCACATACTCCACGTCTTTATCTGTGTTTTGAGACAGTTTGCATTGTGTATTCTTCAAATATTCTTCAGGTCAATGAAACAGTTTGTTTTTTTTGGTCGTCGTTTGCTTTTAATGATTTTTGTTATTTATTGTAAGTTTTTAATTCTATCTTTATTTTCAAGTTAATCGACATTCTTTAGTACTTCTCTGAATAGTTTGGGGTTGTTGGTTTTAGTATTTTGAGACATACTCTAAGAGTTATTCGTTGCTATGTTTTCGGTGGTTGGGGGGTTCTTTTAATATTTATTGCTAATTAGAATTCTTTAATTATCAATGCTGCTGGAGGAGAGTTACGCATAATTCTTACTGGTAGAGGTTTTTCTAAGTAACAATGGATACAGATACAACATACTAGAGTGGAAGGAATTGATTTATGTATTTCTGGTGGTGTTGACTCTTGAAATGGAGGTATGTTTGTGTGTCTGTGAGTCCGTGATAAATATATTTGATGATTGTTGCGTTCTGGTTAGTGAACGCTTGTAATATTAAATAAAGGACAAACCACGATATGAGAGGAAATAGAGATATATTCTCAGGAAAAAAGTATATACAATAGAGAGACTATCAGTAGACAAGAACATAGGATTAGTGAATAGAGAATAAAGATATAGTTCAACGATAGTATTGGCTCCGTTATTACGTGAGCAAGTAAGGTGATCTAGTGCGATCTCCAGTATCCAACGCTCTAATACTATTCCTATAAGAAGCTGCTCTTCACCTTTTTGTCTGCCCTTGAATTCGTAGCTACTGCTATATATGGCAGATGGACTAGTTCATTGTGTGGAAAAAGGTGGGTGATACCCAACAATAATTTGGCCATTTTGATATTTCAATGTCGATGTGTAAAAATGGTAGTTCGGACGAGACTTGAGTAGACTTGCTGCTACTTAGCCTTCAATAAAAAAAGCAACAATGAAAACTTATGAGAAAAAATCACAATGAATGAAAATGTTTGTAATAATACTAATGATGATTATAATAGAAGTCATCTTGGAGGCACAGTAAGAATAGAAAGATAAAATAATCTTGGTAGTCAGTTGACGAAATTTATTAAAAAATTACAAAAACAGTGAGAAATTATTTCCTTCAAAAGAAAATGGCTTAAAGAAATGTGAAGAAAATACCAAAGGGCTATTATATTATCTATGAAAACTTTGAAAGAAAAGTTAAATCCAAACTTTATATTTCTCTAGTCGTAATATCGAAGAAATTGCATGTAGTTATCCTTAAATGATTTATTTGCTTTGATTTTGTCTCTGAATGTAAACAGATAGTCCCAGTGAATTTAATAGAAAACAAGAATAAAATGAAGCGGCAATAAAGAGTGGAGAAAAGGCGAAAAGGATGATCAGTAAAACCAGAAAGAATAATTAATGTTCCTAGGCACGTAATTAGATTTTAATAGAAAGCTCTTATCAGTAGAATATAGCATATATTAAATCCTTATAGAGCAGAGCTAAAATTACAATACAAGAATGTCATTAAATAGGTAAGGGTTTCAAGTACAAAATAATAATTGGAGGCAAATATAACTGGCATTTAAAAAAAAAGTGTGTACGACGGACTTTCGCTACGTTAGAATTTAAGAAATTGACAACAAAAGTTTGTTTTTTATGTGACCCGTTTCAAAGTACTCTAACTTTAAGGATAATTGGTCATATCTCGGTTAATAAGAAAAATAGCTAGTTATAGCCACAATATGCTACCCATGAAAAATGATAAATCAAAGCACGATTCAACGTGGGACGCTGACAAGGGTATTAGTGCTATGTGAAATGCAATCAGTCTCGTCCAGGATTTGAACTCGTGTCGCCGTGTTCATTTCCTACGACGATAACAATTACACCATGGGCACCTCCACAGAGGTTTGGGTGTTATGATCGATAGGAGCTCACTTGAAAGCCAACATAGAGGAGACACACGGCAACCAGCGAATCATGACTGTTATTTTTTCAGGTATACAAACGAAGAAATAAATAACTACTTGTATAGAGACAGCAACGGAAAAATGGACTTGGGAAGACAGCAGACTTTTTCTTTGCTGTTATGTTTGGAGCAACCCGCATAAAGAGAGTATGGAAAAAGAACGATATAAATCTGGTTAAAATGTGCTAGCTTTAAGATAATAAACCAAAGATTTGGTGACCAAGCTCGGACGACAATAAAGAAAGGTTTGTTTTCTGACCTAGACATACACCAACAAATAAATAAGGAATAATATCAACAAGACTCAAACACAAGAATTGAGACGATAAAACCTGAAAAACAAGAACACTCTTAGCGAAATTGAACTCAAAGTTGTTGTAATCGAAACACCTAACAACCAAAGGAGTAACACAAAAAAAGAAAAAAGAATGTAGAGATGGTGTAATTAAAGGAAAATCACATTACCATCTCTCAGTAACCTAGACTAGAAAACACTCAAGGTAAAAAGTGAAAAAGTAAACAAATTAACTCATAATTCAACGAAAATCATCACGCAATTAAAAGAACTAATCTTTGCAGGAGCGGAATTTGTCTGTACTAAAACCAGTGTTCCCCGAATGAACACGAACAGAAACTCAAAACCTAAATAGGAAATTAGACTGGAAATACAAATAAGAAATCTACGAAATTAAGCAAAAATGATAAGACTGAGGAAAAAGCTAAAATATGTTAGAAAGAAAAGAGAAAAGCAACTCAATTAAAACGGATAATATAACTCGAAGAGATAAATCAAAAGGTACTAGCGAAAGAAGAAAGAGTAAAAGTTAATGAGACAAGATAAAACAATACTGCCAGAACAGGTCATTCTAACACAAAGAAAAAATTACCAAAAATATGGGGAAAATGCATCAAGACAAACCTACAACTGGATGACAAGGAAACAAAACAATTATGGAGCAAAATATGGGGACGAAAAAATCATAACAGAAAAACTAAATGGATCAACAACATGGCAAAAAGAGTTAGAAGGTCCTAGAGCGAGAATATATCTCGATTCACTCAGATAAGGTAAAAAATGAATGAAATTAGCAAACGTCAGGCTACCATGATATGCATGGATATTAGTTTTAAGGAAGTCATTTCCATCCACGACCGACTAGTAATCGAAATGAATACGCAGTACAAAGAAACCAACATATCCGAATGGATAACCCCGCAAAAAAGATCAGCCTGATCCAGAAAGGTCACCAAAAATAAGCACTCCCAACAACAATAGGCGCATAATCTGCCTATCGTTGACGTAGAAAATATTAACGGTACAAATTAGGAAGGATATTTACTATTCGCTAATAAGCTGTGAACTATTTTCCGAAGAAAAGAAAGAATACCACAAAGGAACAAGGAGAACAGGAGCTCTTGATTGATTAACACCTCTTCAAGGAGAGCAAAACGAGATGCAAAATTCTAAGGGTGGCTTAGCTTTACTACAAAATTGCTAATGATACTTTCCCGCAAAGCCAGATAATAGACTGCCTCCAAATGTACAATATATCAAACAAGGTCATAATATTCATCGAGGAAGACACGAAAAACACGCGTAAGAAAATCTTTAGCAAATGTAGCAATCAACAGAGCGCAGTAACCATTAATCTTTGTAAAATCGAATATTCCCTTCAACAACATACTTGGGAAATGCGCAGTGGGCTAAAAACTTCACAAATCGCAAGAAATGATTTACCAACTAAAGTATATGGACGATATCTAACTGTTCGCCAAAAATGAAAAAAAAATGTATACCCTAATAAAGGCAATGAGGACATAGAGTAAAGATATAGGGATTGAATTTACCATTAAAATGTTAAGAAACAGAAAACGACAAATGAGAGAAGGAATAGAACTACAAAACCAAGGAAAAATCAAAACGCTTCGAGAAAAGGAAACTTACAAGTAGTTGGGAATACTGGAAGCGGATAACATCAAACAAGCGGAGATGAAAGGAAAAATTAAAAACAGTCTCTCCGAAGAACAATAAAACTCCTCGAAACTAAACTATAAAGCAATTATGGAACATGAAGTTGACGGTAATAGGAAGTGTAATTCGTGCGTACGGAACAATCCCCAAAGTCTTGGTAAAAAGACTGGAAGACTTAGAAAACATGAGATAAGTGGAGACCATTCAGACTATATCATTATTAAAGTCAGCCATAATACTGAGAAAAGTCCTGAAGATTTGCAGAGACTTCCTGTCAATCAAACTTTAGGACTTGTTAATAATCTTTTTTAGGACTTGTTAATAATCTTGTTAATAATCTTGTTAAAAATCTTAATAATAATCTTGTTAATAATCTTTTTTAGGACTTGTTAATAATCTTTTTTCTTTCGTTCTTTTTCTCTTTCGTTCTCTTTTTTTTCTTTCTTTTTTCTTGAAGGAGCTTGCCACGATGTTTCTGCTGTCTTTTTCTTTGTCACGTTTCGTGTGTATTGAAACAGAGTCCTTGGATGGATGTGGACGCCTCGAAGTCAAAACCGCAACTACTATAGTCACTTTGCCAGTCAAAAACCAGAAGGGTCCTTCCCTGACTCTTAGAGCCGAACAAGTGGTTGATAAGGTCACCCAAAGTTCACTTCAAGAGTTCAAGGCTAGCTGAGATGGGTAAATAGTGGAAAGGGGTTGACTTGCAATTCCATTTCTTGTCGTCGTCCTTTTTCTTTTCTCTTCCTCCTTTAGCCCCGTGAGCCACCGAGCAAATCATGCGTGATTCGAAAAGGTACGTTTGGCGCCTTTCCTTCCCAATTTTATTCTTCGTCTCGGAATAATAAAGGCAAATAAAACACACTTTGTAATGTACATAAAAAATATATTTCTCCAATTTTCTACCCCACGTAACAATATATAGTCACGGTCTATTTGAGCAAGATAGGCATCAAGACAATTCGTTACCCTCCCTATAATCCAGACCTTGCCCCCTGTGACTTTTGGTTATTCCCTAAGCTCAGAGGCTGTCGTTATGAGACAATTGAGGAGATTAAAGAGGCTGTGACGAAGGTCATTGACACGGTCACACAAGAGGACTTCCAGGAGGCCTTCTAGAAGATGTTGGAACGGTGCAGCAAGGGCATTGCATCTGGAGGAGATTAATTCGAATTGAACTAGAGTTTCATGAATTTGCAATCAATAAAAGTGCCCATACGAAAAAAGCCTGGAAACCTATTTAATGATCCTCGTATATATATATATATATATATAAACTTTTCTTATTCGAGTACCTGAAAGCTCTCTCGCTCTCTCTCTCTCTCTCTCTGAAGATTATTCCACTCAGTACAAGATACTTGGCGACAGAAATAAGAACATGAGAAATCATTTTTGGTTTTATTGCTTCTTTGTTTGCGAGCATCAAAACAATATAATCTTATTACCTCAGTTTAACCGGCTCATTGGCCTAGCGTGAAAGTGTTCGCCAATGGTCACGGAGACTTGGGTTCAATCGCAGGTCGTGTCATACCAAAGACTTTAAAAATGGTACTTGATAGCTCCTTGCTTAACACTCATCATTATGAGGTACACATCAAGGGTAAAGTGGAGCAATCCAGGGAAAGGAGTAGCGCCCTTCCCTACACCTTGGTGTAGTAGCTGTAGAAAAGGGAGCCTTCTTGTCCCCCTCGACTACGGTCGCCAATTTTACTCATAAGATATCAGTTTGTCATGAAGTCTTCTCCTTTGAACTTAAAATCATAAAATATCAAACCTTTTTACATGCTCACATCGTAGCACGAGTGTTAATAAAGACAGCATACCTATCGTTGTTTTGAAAAAATAAGTCCAGGAAAAAAAAACGAAATCATTTCGACAGACGTTGTTCTTAAAAAAACGATAACTTTCAGCAGGTATTTAAACTCGAGAAAATTGTGAAGACCTCATAAATAATTATTTTATAAAGCAATGTATTTACAAATGAGAAAAAGTAAAATTATAAACAAAAATCACACGATAACAAACAAAAAATGTCCATAAATTTTCCTTGAAAAAAACAAACTAATTTCTTCTCCAGGCGAAAAACTCTCAGTCTTCAATTGTCAACGACAGACGACTATTTTTTTAACAGAGAAAAGTGTTCTTATTTCCAGGTAGAGAAAACTATAGATATCAATTTCTTCTTTCTTCTGCAAAATAACTCCCAATTCAAGAAATTTTTCAGACTCGGCATTTTTCGTTATGAAACAGCCTTCAAAACTTTTCCATCCGTTCCTTCCTAAAATATTTTTAGTCGACGAAAATTCTCATTTAGATTTATGAAATTTTCCTTCTCGGTGTTCCTTGGTAAACTTAACTGTTAAAGTAGCACAACTACCACTTTAAAAAAAATGTCATTTATTTAAATCAAACAAATATCTATATTTAACTCACACTTCATTATTCTCCTTTTAACTATCGATTTTTTACATTATATCAACTCTTTATAACGAGTTATGACGTAATAATTCTAATTTGATACAAGTAATTTGAAAACAATCGTATGGTTTCAAATAGATTGCGATGCTCACGATTATTTTGCAGATAAAGAGAGATAATCTCTTCCAACTAACAGCCCAATCGGCTGGAGGGATAGAATACACAGACTACTTCTCAGCAGAGGGGTAAGACCCCCCCCGCCCAAGTGTCCTGGATAGGACACTAAACAATCTGACGGTGAGATACCAGTGATGCTGGAGCTTTGGGGAATGCGAAGCACCCATTCATTGCCATTGCTCCCAGGTTCACACCATCCTGGAATAGTAGCACCTGATAGGGCACTATCTATGGGTTAAATAGAACTAACTGCATACTTATGCTAAACTGAATTGTTTGAATTAGAACTGTTTGACTAAACTGAATATAATTGTTTTTTACAAATAAACTGTACTTTCATTTAAACTGCGAGCTTATGCTAAACTGAATTGTATGAAATGGAACGTCATTGGACATGGAAACTGTACTTAGACCAAATGGAATTGTTTAATATAGAACTGTTTTGATATTTAACTGTGTGTAAACAAAATCTTTACTTATACTAAACTGAGTCATCTGAATTAGAACTGTTTGAATAACCTGAATAGCTTGAAATAGAAATGTTTTTGACAACTATACTCATGCTAAATTGAGTTGTTTGAAAGAGAACTGAGTACTTGCATAAAAATGGATTCGACGTTAAATAACCAACAAAGGTTGATCGCTTATTTCGAAAATATTTATTGACACTTGGATTGGACCCTAACATATATTACTACTCTAGATCAGAGTTAACCTGGAAATAAAGGCAAGGAAGGCGTGAGTCCACATTGCCCTGAACTTTACAACTGGGCTCCATTAAGAGTTAGAGTTTGGTGGCATAATGGAAACAGATTTTTTTTTTTCGGAGTAGTTTTACTTCTCTGCCAAAGATTCAGTCAACTACTTATATGCATACCTCAACAAGGCTGAATTAAGCAACTCATATTTCCCCGGGAGGGTCCTCATTGTTGAATGGCATTAAATAACCCAGAAGGTTGATATGTCATTCAACAAAGAAACCAAATCAAACCAATCATTTCCAACCGAATATTCTACGAGTTGAAACATCTAACAACACCTTTTTCTAGTGTGAACTCCGCAGTCGTCTTTTAATTATTTTTTTTTTTTTTTTTACAGTTTAAACCTGCTTATGTCTGGTGAAAACATAGATTGCTGCACTAGTACAATCCTGAATTTCAACAAAAGATTTTTATATTAAAGAGACCAGACCTCTTCTTTTTTTAAATTAACACTGTCTTGTCAAGATTAATAGATGTCTAGACAGCCGTCTATAAGTCTTAATATAATCACTTTGTTATACAAACATTTTTACGGAGTTGTATTGAAATACATGAACTAACAGTAATTTAAGGTTATTTAATTTGCCATGTTTTTGTAGAATCTTTTTTGGAAATTATTTTCAAATTCCTTTTAATATTTAACACTGTACCCTCTCTCTTTCTCCCCTCCTCTCTCTCCCCTCCCCCCCTCTCTCTCTCTCCTTACATTATATATATATATATATATATATATATATATATATATATATATATATATAGGGGGCGTGTATGGAAATTATAGTTTACAATCGAACTTTTTTGAAATCATGTTGCAATAAGTAAATGTTTATAGCTACATGAAAAGATCTCGATTTAACCGAGTGCAAGGTACCGCTGATTCATTATTAGTAGGCAGTATTCATCTTCCTGCAACACAAGGGCAGTTCAATAAAAGTTTGGTACAAGAATTCTCACCCAGTCAGTATACCTTAAATAATAATAATTTAAATTGACTCATAATGGCAAAGATAAAATAATACGCACTCATGACATTTGGAAATATTTAGGTGTTAAAATGTATATATAAGCTAGATCAAGTTGGGATTTATGTGTAGTATATATATATATATATATATATATATATATATATATATGTGTGTGTGTGTGTGTGTGTGTGTGTGTGTGTGTGTGTGTGTGTGTGTTTATCCAAACACAGTAACAATTAAGGCAAAACAACACGTACATACACACAGAGAGGAGAGAAATTAACTGCAAATGGAATCCGAAACCACTTTAACTCTCTCTCTCTCTCTCTCTCTCACACACACACACACACACACACACACACACACACACACACACAGAGGAGAGAAATTAACTGCAAATGGAATCCGAAACCACTTTAACTCTCTCTCTCTCTCTCTCTCTCTCTCTCTCTCTCACGCACACACACACACACACACACACACACACACACACACACACACACACACACACACACACACACACAACTACCCAGTGTAAAACAGCAAGAAAGATCATTGGTTAAAACACACTAAAATCGATAAACTCTGAGAAAAAGAAAAGGTGGAGTGACCTCTTTATAAACTCATTCAAAACTGAAAATCATTCAAACACATGTGAGTTCAAGTATCTTTGAGTGCCCAATCTAAATGGCCTTGTGCCATATATGTTCTCTGAGCAAAGTAAAAAGCTGGAAACATACACGTATGTTAGAACGAAATAAAAAATAAATTTAAAAAAATACACATGTCTTCGTGGAACTATTCATTTTGAAATATCTTTCTCCATTTAGACTTTCAACAAAAAAAATATATGGGGCAGGGGTCAGTGTACCTGTATGTATTGGCAAAAGTAGCGTACGTGTATGTACATACATGTATACGCAGTAGTATCAAAAAGATATTTAAACAAGTTAGGGAAATTAGAAGGTTTTAATAGACGATAGAATAGAAAGTGAATGAATTGTAATGGGGGTGAATAATTTCGTTATTGATATCTTTAATAAACTATTCGTCACTAGTATGGTCAGAAGTCAACAGACAAGGGTATCTTTTTTCAAAGTACTTCAGTTTTCAGCTCTCGGCGCAAGAAAAAACTGTTCGGTTTCCTTTTGGAAACAGACACAACGAGAGAGAAAAGACATAGGCTAGCCGGTTGGACAGGGCAGGCTATGATGTAAACTGCCTCAGTAGAACTAGACAATATCTTATAAGACCAAGTACATACGTGCTACCCAGTTTAAACTTGTCAACGAGTCAGACTTCTTTAGTTTTAGGGGAAATGCAGATAACATCAGATCAACCCCTAAAAGATGCACCGGGATACTGTCTCATCGAACTGATTGGCACAACTACCACTTTAAAAAAAATGTCATTTATTTAAATCAAACAAATATCTATATTTAACTCACACTTCATTATTCTCCTTTTAACTATCGATTTTTTACATTATATCAACTCTTTATAACGAGTTATGACGTAATAATTCTAATTTGATACAAGTAATTTGAAACCAATCGTATGGTTTCAAATAGATTGCGATGCTCAAGATTATTTTGCAGATAAAGCGAGATAATCTCTTCCAACTTAGAGCCCAGTCGGCTGGAAGGATAGAATACACAGACTACTTCTCAGCAGAGGGGTAAGACTTCTTTAGTTTTAGGGGAAATGCAGATAACATCAGATCAACCCCTAAAAGATGCACCGGGATACTGTCTCATCGAACTGACTGGTATTTTCTAAATAATCGATGTCGAAAGACATTACATTGTTCATTATTATTATATTAATCTTATTATGAAGCAATCGCAGAGTCTGGGGACCTTGCTGAGTTTCTTTTTTAAATCGTGTTTGTCTTTTATATTTAATTCATACGTTCACTTATTAGGTCGTTACACTCAGAATGACCACAACGCCAATTTTACGGTTAAATGATTTTCTTTTAGAGAGAATCCTGAAGATAGATAATCACACCATATTTGGCAAATATCTTTTGTGATAGAAGCTTAATATGATTAAGAGTTTTCCTTTTTTATTTCGTTTATCTAATTTCAAACTTATGATCGAATTTTGCTTGCATTGCATTATGAAAAGAAAGAAAAAAAAAAGTTCTTTTGTTGCCGATATTATTATGACTAATATAGCGTGGTAAAATGAAGCGAATAACAGACCAGCAACACTTAACTCATATTCCAGGGTCGTACAGTCAAGGAAATACAAACCGTCGTCAAAATACTAGATTGACTATACATATTTAATATTTTTGTTTTCAACTTTAAAATTTATTTTATCGATCTGAAAAATATATACCAATTATTTAAATGCTGTATTTTAATGTGTAAACCATAAGATACAACTTTTAAACAATTATTTTGTTATATTTACCATGTGTGTGTGTGTTTGTTTTAGATAATAGTTTTTATTCTAGTGACTAAGATGACACAACTACTTCTAAAAAGTGGTTTGCTTAACCATATGTGAATTTTTCTGGGTTTTTTAAAAATTTCTCCTCAAGAATACTGCCAAAAGTAAGGATTCTTTAAAAAAAGCATGAAAAGCGGAATTATTTCCTAAATCTACTATAAAATTGAAGTAAAAAAATTAAATACTAATTATTTTTTACTTTAGCTTTTGATTGCTTTTAAATAAGAATTGCTACCAACTTCATTTTGTAAAATACTCTCAAGGACCATGGTAGGAGTAATCCTGATTGACGTTATTCTGGTATCAAACGTGAGACGCGAATACAAAAATTATACACTTCCGGTTGGTGGCTATTCAACTGTATTAAAAGATCGGAGGGGGTAACTTATGACCTTCCGTGTCTGCTTCTGAAATTCCCCATTATCTAATTGAGCCATCTATTTCTACTCTTCACAAATCAATCGTATTATTTTGTACAGTCACTTCCGATGGACAATATATAGTTCATTCAGTACCTCCAGTGGTTTATCACGAACTCAAAATAATTCTTCCAATTAATTTTCAACCTTACAATAGCAGATAAAGGGTTTTCTATTCTTATATAAAATAACTAGTGAACGGCAAGGAAAAAATTCTGTATTTAAACAGACTTGATCCTTCAAAAATTGATCTTGAGTCACCTTCTCCTTTTTGTAGAAAGGGCGAAATATTCATACAGGTTGTGGACGTTTGAAAAGTATAAGATTTCGTTATCGTCGGTAAAGATCATAATTCAAATAAAAAAGTAATTGATCTTATTCCAGAGATTATCATAGATTTTTAAGGTTGATCAAGAATGGGACTTTGTTTTGTAAGCGGGTCATATTGCTGATACAATATTCCCAGGACAGAACTTTTTTTTTTATAGATTTTGCCTTTAAGACAAGTAATGATACGGTCTTCTCTCGATGCAAACTAACAATGATATTTGTCTGTTTATTCAGACCCCAGAGTACAGTTGATGCGTCTACTGTTTATATTATAATGACACGGCGTTATTCGTGCGTGTCTTCAAATTCATCTGTTTAGACATAAATGAACAATATTACCCCGAGCAAAAATCATGGAATCAGCAGACTTGGAAAATGTTCATGTAGAGTTTGACTCTACCTGAAAAACAATTAAGACCGTAAAATATTTTAACTAAGTTGCTGAACATCCTTACCTCATAAAATATACCTTCAAAATAGACTAAATTAGTTCAATTGCCAATGTAATTTGCTTGTAATCCATCAAGGGGACAATATAGATTGTTACGAAACCATTTTTTCACAAAATAAGTGGATGCAGGAAACTAATGCAAAAAGAGTACAAGACTAGACATAACTGGGTAGGAAAGGTGAACCACTGGGAAATTTTTAAGAAATTTAAATTTGATTCTTCTGCCAAATGGCATATGCATAAAACAGAATCGATCGTGGAGAATGAGACGCATGAAATTCTCTGCGATTTTCTGATACAAAACAGATCAGTTAATCCCGGACAGAAAACAAGATCGAGTAATAGTTTTAAATTGGAAAACCTGTGACTTCGTGGACTTTGCCAGCCTGGTGAATCACACGATAAAAATCAAACAAAACGAAAAAAGATACAAGTACTTGGACCTTGCCAAAGTAACAAAAATGCTGAGGGACATATTGGTGACGGTGATGCCAATTGTAAATGGTGGGCTTGTTAAAGGGCCGGGAAAGGTTACAAATCTGAAGACGAATAGAGACCATCGATAATACTATTTAGATCGTCCAGAAAGCTGGGGGGTTCTGGAGTCTTGAGGAAACTTGCTTTCTCTCTCTCTCTCTCTCTCTCTCTCTCTATCTCTCTCTCTCTCTCTATCTATCTATCTGGCCAAAGACCATCAGCTGACGCTGGTGTGAAAAACTCTCGAATAATAATTATCAGCACCTGTCCAAGAAAATAACACGCATAAAATCCTATGGGACTTTGACATATACACTGATCACAGAATCTCTGCCAGAAGACCAAACCTAATAATAATCAATCAAAAAAAGAGAATTTACAAAATTGCTGACTTTGCTGTCCCGGCTGAAGACCAAATAAAAGTGAAAGAATGTGAAAAGAAGAATAAATACCTCGACCTTGCTAGGGAATTAAAAAAAAATGTGGAACATGCAGGTGATTACACCAATTGTAATTGGTACGTTTGGAACAGTAACTAAAGGATTACTAAAGGAACTGGAGGACTTGGAATTTGGCGGACGAGTAGAGACCATCCAAACGACAGCATTACTGAGAACGGCCAGATTACTGAGCAGGGTCCTGGAGACTTGCTGTCACTCAGTCCAGTGAAACACCATCAGCTAACGCTGATGTGAAAAACTCAAAAATAATAATAATAATAATAATAATAATAATAATAATAATAATAATAATAATAATAATAAGAAGAAGAAGAAGAAGAAGAAGAAGAAGAAGAAGAAAAAGAAGAAGATCTTGTAATTTGCCTTCCAAGACAAATTTTAGCAGAAATCTCAATAGATAAAATGGTCTTCTCTAAAAATAAATAATGAATAAAAAAATCACTTCTTGAAGACTTAAAAAAGCGTTTGGAAATACATTATCAAAAGGAAAACTAGTTCCATCAATGGAAGGGAATATAAAATTTAGGAATGCAATATGCAGTGAATTTTGGCGAAAGACTTTGAGTGTTCCTAGTCAGCTGTGTTTAAAATCTGGTCGGAATATTAAGGAAATGGGGTGGTTAAAAAAGGAAAAGCATACGGGTAGGAAAAGAAAGACATGAAAACGCAGAATAGAAAACATTTGAAACATATCTTTTGATAATTGTTTGGAGCTGTGATGTTGAATCTCTTTTAATCTCTACAAGGTCCTCAATTTTCGATTTTGAAATTAATTTTCTGTTAATAAAACAAGAACAAATAGCTCCGAAGTAAAGTCTACTTGGTCTGGGGTTGTATTGTATGTGTACTATCCAGCGGTCACCTGATTTTGAAAGAGTATGTAGACTTGTTTTTTTACTTTGACAATTTATAATCTCAACAAAGTTTTTACAGAAGTCTAGACGTCTAGACATCCACAGTTTATTATGAGTCTCTCAGCTGTACACATGTCCTCAATTAAATTTAGAATAAAAAAAGGTTTCAATACGTTTTCAACACATCTCATAATTTATGCTGATTTTCATGGAAGAAAGTTAAACTACCTTATTTGTAAATTGGCAAATGTTTGATACTTATCTCAGTAAAATTCACTACATAAATCTGCAACTTATATGGACGTGGTACATTCAGTAAGTTTCCAGACCTTTTTTAGAGGCAATTAGAATTGTCTTAGACACTTAAAAATTCAGTATATTATTGCTATACATCTTATGAGATGACTGATCAATTATTAGGATTTCTGGTTCAAATGAACGGCTACAGCATGAATTGGAATTCACCCTACTAAATCCTGATTGTCACAGCTGGTGAATTTCTAAAATGCAATCTAAACGTGAGGACACATTAGAAGAACGATATGCTATAAAATTCTGTTTTAAACTAGGTAAAAATGCCACCAAAACGTATGGAATTTTTCAGACTGCTTTTGGAGGATCTTGTATTATTCCAGCATCAGTTTTTGAGTGGCATAAGAGATTCAAGGAAGGCAGGGAGTCTGTAAAGAATAATGAGAGGCGTGGGAGGAGTAAGGAAGTCAGTAGACCAGAGTTGATAGGCTAAAGGGTTAGGGTTAGGGTTACTATGTTGAGGTTTTCAGAGAGTTCAGGAAGAAATTCCGTCGGAAAAGGCCAGCACTCATCGAATCGGGTCAGTGGCATTTCCACCAGGACAATACACCAGTCCATAACTCCATCCTTGTCACAGACTATTTGACCATGATGGCCATCAAGACAGTTCCCCACTCTCCCTAGAGTCCAGACCTTGCTCCCTGTGACTTTTGGTTATTCCCTAAGCTCAGAGGCTGTCGTTATAAGACAATTGAGGAGATGAAAGAGGCTGTGACGAAGGTCATTGACATGTTCACAAAAGATAACTTCCATGGAGCCTTCCAGAAGTTGTTGGAACGGTAAAACTAGTGCATTGCAGCCTGAGGAGTTTATTTCGAATGGGGCTAGAGTTTCACTTGTGTACTATCAATAAAATTGGCCATAAGAAAAAAGTCTGGAAACTTATTTAATTATCCTCGTATCTGACTGATCACTAGTTGAAAAGCAGGATAATGCATTTGTATGAGGTTCATCAGATAAGATACTAAAAAGTTAATCCAATATTGCCAAACTTTAGTAAAATTAAATAAAAAATAGATAAATAAATCCGTCTGAAAAAATGTTGAAAGTGTTTTATATATTTATTTGTGTGTGTGTGTGCGTGTGTGTGAATTGTATAGGTTCTGTTACAGATCAAGGAATTAAATATTCCGAGGAATAAAGCAAATGTATTTCAATATGTTGTCACAATTAATATATATAATAAAAAAAGTTGTGAACGTTCGAATATTTGTTACTATATCTTTGTTTTCGTTATCTTTTAAACAGGAACTTTCGATTGACCTTACGATTTCTCTGAAAATTAGAAAAGTTTTTATCTTCATAAAATTGTAGTTGAAAAAGGGTTGCTATTGAACCAAATTAAAATAAATAATATCTAAGATAAAGATAAATCGATGAAAAAGTTATAGAATCTCAAGGTGTTAAAATAATCAACAAGTTGATTATGAATAATCGAGTATTACTAATTTCAGAAAGGAATCAACTCCAATGGGGCTTATCTCCATTTTAATTGTTCCTTTGCGCATGGCGAGCTGACGGCTATGAAATGAATGAAATAGAAAAGCATAATTTAATTATTATATATTTTTATAAAATATTTATATGGCCTATATACTTGTAATAAATTGTGGGAACAGATGACGAGAATATAAATTGAAAGTAATCGTGTGGGAGGAGTAAATTGGAAATAAAAATTGGATGGGTTTATTTTACTAGATTACATATTTCTCTTTCTATATTCACAACGATAATGTGACGGAGCCAGTACTCCTGCCACCGTGCACTGTTCATTGTTGCTATGAATTTCAGTCTGTACTGCGATGTCAGACACACATTATTGTATTCTACGGATGCATATCGAAGAGCACATAGCCCAAGAGACTGCAATCTCACGAGAACAAAAGAAAAGAAAAGATAAGAAGGTTTGGACATGCTCACGGATAGGTATGTGTGTCAATTCGGTACCTTTCTTTGGCTCTGTACCCAACCCAGCATGTGTACTATGCGAATTCTTACTAGCCCTAGCTAAGTTTTCAAACTTGACGTGATGCAAGTCCCTGTGTCACTTTCACTATCCCTACTGGATCTCTTCAAACTAACGGACTGCACCGGAATGTATGCATTTTAGAATCTTTTCTTACTACTGAGCCTACGCAACCCATACGCTGGACATAAAAATATTGCCAGACTGTATGTCTCCAGAACACCCTTGAAAGTGTGACAATAAAAATGAACTCTTTTAAGTTGCGACCTGAGCAGTCTTTTCAGCCTAATCTGCGTATCTCCATTTTAACTGGGAGAATTGAATCAGCAGTCCACGCTCAAAATACATATGGCCACACACACTCTCATCTATATCCACAGCATAAATACACAAATGTACACTAATATGTCTAGGCTATTCTATGGACACACACACACACACACACACACACACACACACACACATATATATATATATATATATATATACACCAATGGAAGGTAACTACACACGTATTTACACACACAATCATACAAATACATATACATATATCTATCTACTGCTATGGTCAACTTGAAACCACACACACACACACACACATATATATATATATATATATATATATGCTCACACATAAAACTAACACTTTATACAAACACACCAAAAGTCCATAATGTCACAATAACTTCCCAATATTTGAATTATTCATTAAGTTAATCTTGGAAATATTCATGTGTTACGCGAAAATTTCTTTTCAGATTCAGAATCATATATCATGTGATATTCTGAAAATATAATTGGGTGACATAGAGAAGCAAATACTCATATTCTTCGAAAATATTGTATTTTAAGCAGAAGAGCAACTTATACATCTAAAATAGGTTTCGTCTGTTTCTTTTACGGCCTATCAACTCATTATGGGTCATTTCATATCGACATTTGTTTTATTTGTAAATGATTCTAATCATAACAATATTCTAAATATCCCACTGTATTTTTTTTCATCTCATTTACGCACAGTTCTATGATATCAAGGATTTCTTTCTAATACGTTTTTATCTTCCCACTTATGGGTTAAATAATACTAGGAGAATGGCTTTAGCATTAAATTACCTACAAAGTTTGATATGCCATTAAACAAAAAAAGAACATCTAATTCGTCTTATTTATACACACATTTGTGATATCAATTTTACCTTCCTCTCATAAATCTAAATTACACACAGATACATATCAAGAATTCCATTCTAATAGATCTGATTGGCAGAGTTATACAATATCAAGTATTCCCTTTAAAAACATCTAATTTTCACCCAATTGAATAATAACAAGAATTGCTTTCGAATTAATCCCATTTATGCATTTTGCTTTATAATATTAAGTATCACTTTTTAATATAGTTAACTTGCTTACATTAATATGGTTGCAATAATTCATTTTTAAGACAACCTAATTCGTATATTTTTAAAACCAATAATTATCAGGCATATTTATTTGGCTCAGAGTCAGTAACCAACTGGCACTATTTTCCCTGGACAAAATGATACAAAATTATAAAAGAAAAAAGAAAGAAAGAAAGAAAGACATATATAAGTTAGGTTAACTCTGGCAGAAATTTGGCGGTGCTTGGTGACTGACATTTTCTTGTTTATATAATGAGTGGGCCTCGAGGCTTCATGTGATTGACATATTAATCTTTATATAGAACACAATCACAAACTTCACGCTTCTAAGCATACCCATGAATGTGAATGGCAGATATTTTTCTTCCTTAAAATGTTATTTTAAACATACACAACTTTTGCCTTGTCAGCTGGGGCTGCAGAATAAACATACTGTTTCGCTGCAGAGGGTTTAACCCTCTCCATGACGAGTGTCCAGGATATGCCACTAAACAATCTAATGGTGAGGTCCCAGTAACGATGGAGCTTTGAGGAATGCAGAATACCCCGCCATTGGCATCGGTCCCAGGTCCACTCTAACCCGGAGTGCTAGGTCCGATACACAGTTTAGTTCTATTTGACCGACATATAGGACTATGTCGGTCAAATAGAACTAAACTGTGTATTTATACTAAACTGAATTTCTTGAAATATGACAGTTTTGACATTTAAACTGCGTACTTATGCTAAATTGAATTGTTTAAAATAGAACTGTTTTGACATTTAACTGAACTGTTTTGACATTTAACTCTTTGTAACCACAACATATATACTAATACTAAACTGAATATTTTGATATTCAATTCGGCATAAAATGACCTGAAAAGGGTTGATGCACAGTAAATCAAAATAACCAACCAACCAACCAACCAACCATTCACCCCTTTTAATTTATATCTTATTATAATGTACATTATGCATCTATCTATCAGCAACCAAGACTACTTCACCACTGAGGCCACCATTTACAATGAAATGATTTTTATTTCTTTTTATATCTCAGTTATTAAGATATTTTATATCATTAATAATATTGTGCTTATCTTCATACTAATTAAATGCAAATAAAGTTATATATACATCCATAGTGTCACTGAAGACTAATTTAATAAATATGAGTAAAAATCCGGTTCTTAAATTTTAAAATATATATATTAACCTAAATAAATAACTGTAATTTTAATCTTTACTGTCTAATGTAGTTGAATAATCAAATTAGAAAAATTATGAAATTAAAGCCGGCAGTAATGTGAAGAGCAATCGTCCAAGATGCTTTATTCTTTCATCATAACCCCTCTACTATTGAGGTGAAGGCCGCACGTTTTAGTGTATAATGTGCTGGAAAAAGAACAACTTAGTAAATGATTTCGAGCTTAAGTCGCGCTACTGGGTTCACTTTTAGACGGATACACTTTAGAAAGGTATGAACCTCTTGTTTCAATGCGATTGGTTAAATAGTACGACATGGTTCTTCAACAAGGATATCTTTGGCATTAGATAACCCACGAATATTGAGATGCCATTGAACTGAAGCAAATCTCCAGTTTTAAATAAATTTAGCGTAATAATTTGACACAAGATTCTACTTTTTATATTATTTAGCTTTTTTTTCAGCTTTGCTCAGAGTAAAATTATTTTGATATTTCCTCACACATAAGCAATGTTATGCTAATTTTATAGAGAAATCAATTAAAATTAAATAAAAATAGTAGTAATCTTTTTATATGGGTTCTTATATAGTTTCATTAGACTTTCAAATCTAATATAATATTTAATTATATTAAATCTTAAAAACGTTCACCTGGAGGAGGGTGCATATTTTTGTTTGTATATATAAAGAATCTTAACCGAATAAAATAAAGAAAAAAAAGGAAATATTAGATTCATAAGTGTAAAACTTTTTGCTACTTTAGTATAAAAATAGCTTTAAAATTTTAAAACCATCCAAGAAAAAAGGTTTTAAACAACGCATTTATCAAGGTGACAAGAAAAGACAAGGACAAAAACAATACATATGGAACTCCCAACCTAAGGAAATATATGAAAACTATTTAATACGCAAATACAGTAAACTAAGATTAACCTTCAATGGATATAACAACAAACTGAGTTTTTAGATCACATCGTAGAGTAACAAGAAATACAAATTCCGTTTCTAATTTTACTAATTTTATCCTAAGGAAATACCAACTTTCAAAATCTACAACAGAAATAAAAACTGAATCATAAAAAAAGAATGAAAAGGAACCAAAAAAAACAAAAAACAAAAAAAAAAAAACAATATAGAACCATATAACTTAACCAAAGAGAAATAATGACTAATTTCTTCGAAATCTCGTTCACAGAGAGTGTATAAAAATCTGCTTGGATTTTTGTTTCACTAAATTAATGAAATATGTAAAAAAAATTAATGTTGGCGACCCTTATTGAATATCTACTGATCAAAATTATTTTATTTCCTAGAATGCTTACCGCTGTATACCAATCAAATGCGATGAAAATCTTCACTTATTTTGTGTATCGTTCATTTGTAAACTTACGGTTTTATAAGAACGAGGTTAATCTTAAACAGTCTCTCTAATAACGAAAACATGTTCGGTAATTTAGAAATTTGTATTTTAGATACAACTTGAAGCTTATCAGCTTGTCTTGACAGAAAATATTTTTGTCACATTTTTTCTGAAATTTAACTCAGATTTGACATCAGTACTTCATATGCATGACTCACTTAAACAAATGCACTTTAAAATTACCAAGTTGAACGTTAATTCTGAGAGAAAAAACATAGAAATAATATATTTTCTCATGTATGTACAAATAATTTATGAATAGCTGATTTTTTATTAAGAGAGTCAACTTGAAAATACTTGGCAGTAAGCATACAGCATTTCCTAACTGCAACAGCAACGAAAACACATCTTAGTAATCTTGCAAGGAAGAATTAAATCATTTTGCATAAGGCCAGAAGTATGTGACACACTGTGAAAATTTAACTCATTACAAAGGGTTTGCTACAATTGCTAACTAAACATACGAAGCATAACCAAGTTTGGTACATGGTCCGAAATATAGGACTTCAGAAAATTGAACTTGCTACCTACGGTTTACTAGCCTAGATCGCAAACCGTAACAACTTGAGGTCAGTTTGGTAGAAAGCCAAAAGTATGACATACGCTGTGAGAATGAAAGGATCATTGCCTTGGAAGTTGGAGACTATGGTTGGGTGTAGCAGTGTATTTGGTACCCTGGAAAATAAACCCTTGCGTCACTCCATCAATAACCTGTGTGTGATTTGACCGCAGGACAGAACGTGCAACGCTGTCAATTTTTTAGACTTATGCTTTACTAGATAAAACGTTACCGAAATAATCAAAATATTTGCTGTGCGAAAGAAAAAAACACGGTTGATCAGAGTATGATTACCAGATAGTTAAATAGATTGCAGCCAGGTTGCAATAATCCTCACAATTGGCTAGGTGACGTTGGTCTAAAACAGTTGAATTGGAGGCGTTGCACGAAGCCACAGATGGATCACACACGGAGACTATTAGATGAGTTCGGTATTTCACAGTCAAGTGAGGTTAGTTACCTTCCCGACGTCAATAAAAACATTTGGACATGGCGATTTGTGCTTCACGTTACTAAAATATTGCAAAACGTTTTACTCTCTCAATTAGGAAACCAACTTGTTTAAAGTTTCTAAAAAATTAAACTTAAATTATATATATAGCAAAACATTATATATATATATATATATATATATAATTTTTTGCTACATATCTATAACAGTGCAACTAGAGTTCCCGCTAATACCTCTACCCGACCCAAATCCCTTCTACAAGGCCTTTGCTAATGGTCCGAGAGACCGGTGTTCAATCCCAGGTCGAGTAATACCAAATACTTTTAAAATGGTACATTATAACTCCTTGTTTTACACTCAGCATTATGAGGTACGTATCAAGGGTAAAGTGGAGCAATCTAGGGAAAGGAGTAGCGCCCTCCTCTACACCTCGGTGTAGTAGCTACTCAAAAGGGAGCCTTCGGGTCACCCTCGACTACAGTTACCAACTTTACTTATATATATATATATATATATATATATATATATATATATATATATATATATATATATATATGTATGTGTGTGTGTGTGTGTGTGTGTCTGTGTGTGTGTTGGTGATATGACCGGAAATAGAAAAGTATACACCAACTTTGGAATTAGAAATTTTGGTTGAACTGTTTCGTTGTAACTTGACAAACTGATTGAGTTGAATTTATTGTTCCTACCGAAAAGGAACATCTTCTGTAAGATTGTTCAATCGGTAGCGAACCGCCATTTTGTTTTTCTCTGCATTGCACAATTCAACTTTTCTTCAAACTTGCAAATCTGTCCATCAAATATTCAAATAAGTTACATTCCAAAGATTGTTGAAGGGGCAATTTCAAATTTAATTGTGTTACTCTTGTCCGGAAATTTGTTAAACGTTATCTGTCTTTCAAACAAAGAACACGAAAATATGAAATACAAGCGTACTGAAATACTGGTGCCAATCTAAAAATGAGATGATATGGGAATTTTTTGAGTTGCCCGGATAGTATCCTGAGCTTTTGAATAGTTTAAATAGTTTGAATGTCCATTCATCACTTTTAAAAGGCTTTTTTGTAAACAAAAGTAAAACATATCACATTGGTCTGTTAACATCCACATCATTGATTCATGGTTTGATTTATTGCAACTCGTGGGTTTTCTATTGTAGTTGAAAACGAATTTGTTTCAGAACGAGAATGAGAATTTGGTGGGTGCAGTCAAGCAGTTGATATAAATCATGAAAGAAGATTTTCAAACCGTTTTGAAAATGGTAAAATAAACTGGTATAAAAAAATATCAAAAAGTTTACGAAGGTGGCAAAGCTCAAGGTAGTTATGCATTTAGAGTAAATGGGTGGATATTTTAATTCCTGAAATTGTGTAAGATCTGAATGATTGTGAGCGAAAGATATTTATATTCACTTCGCTGTCTCCCTGTCTTTGTCTCTTTCTCTGTCTCTCAATCTGTCTATCTCTATGCATGTTCGTATGTATGTACGTATGTATAAATTCACGCGTGCATGCGTGTGCATGAATATATATATATATATATATATATATATATATATATATATATATATATATAGTCATCCACAGACAGACCTGTTTCGTTTTATCAGAACACTTCACTGTGGCTAGACAGGCTAGACTCCCATATATATATATATATATATATATATAGTCATCCACAGACAGACCTCTTTCGTTTTACCAGAAATCTTCAGTGTGGCTAGACAGACTAGACTCCTATATATATATATATATATATAGGTACTGAATCAGGATTTTTAATCTAGCAGAGAAAACAAAAATTCTATAATATTATGTAATATATTAGTATATACATTTATATTATATCAAAAAGTACATCTCTCTTGAATGATAGAAAGGGTGATGTTTGCTAATGGAAACGAAAAGGATTTGTATACCATAAAACTGTTACACATACAAACACACTTGTATATATTTTCATTTAGCGTAATAGTGATATGAAGGCTACATCTAATATATATATATATATAGATAGATAGAGAGAGAGAGAGCGAGACAGAGGGAGAGAGAGAGAGAGACAGACAGACAGACAGACACACGGACAGATAAAGATGAGGTAGGAAGATATGGGAGCCATAAAATGTTTGAACCGAATATATATATATATATATATATAAAGAGAGAGTGAGAGACAGAGATATTCAAAAAGAAAGTAAGAAAGTGAGAGAGAGTCATAAACAAATGTAGGATTGAATAATTTTGATAGATAGATAGATAGATAGATTAAAAAGCTTAGATAGATAGATAGATAGATAGATCTTCTTTTTGAAGTTGTTTCTATACACCTACATTTTTGGGCCTCAACGCATAATCAGGAAATGTACAAAATGAAGGCAAATTTGAAATTTCACTCAAAACGGCAGCCATGTTTATTTTCGTCTTTTTGCCGGAAATGAAATTCGCCTCAAATCTTCGCATGTTGCACGCGTGTAAATATAAATTTCGCCGAAAGGGAAAAGTTCTCAAGTCCACAGTTCAGAAACGAAACTTTTTGGACGAGAAGATTTTCCTTTAATTAAGAGTGTTTCTTCACTTGAATACACTTATATTGACAGTAAAGGTTTTAAAAAATCTAATCTATTTTGGGAAGATCCGTTCGTATTATACAAATTAAGAGAATAAGATATCAACGAATATTACGAGGTGCTACTAAAAAAAGCCGAAAAGTCTGAATAGGAAAATAGATTTATACTAATGTTTATTTTTCCTTATCTTTTTAGTATGTGAAAAAGACACGGTGAAAAGAAGTGTAGAATGTTGATATAATAATCAGATAGAATCATATCTATAAAATATATCCCTAACTGTTGGGTTATATCAATAATATGAAACCCTTTCCAAAATTTTTGGCTAATATATTGAATAAGCAAACATTTTGCTAATATTTGACTGATGTAACATAGATGAAAGCTACTTATTATTTTGGGTTAGTATCATCAAAATATTTACCTAATCCCTATCAAACGAGTTTAATGAGACACAATTTAAAAACGGGGTAATTCTGAGTTGAATTCGAAATTTTCATTCTCCTAACTAGTTGCCATTCCAAGTCTAAAGAATTCAATCTGCCGTACATCATCATCATCATATCGCGCTGGTAGCACGGATATCCCTGACCCTCTCTCGCCACTCCTCCCTATCGTTCATCGCCCTTGGTAGGTCTTCAGGACAACATCCCGTATCCTCACACGGCTGCTAAATGTATGTTCGTGCTGGTAATCCTGCTTTTGCACGGTCATGTGTGGGGGTCCATAAGAGTATATCTCTTATGAGTTCGTCCCTGCTTCTCCAGCAGTGCCCTGCATGTCTGGCTCGTCTAACTTGAATAGTTTTCGTGATAGGGGGTAGGTGGCCGTACAGTTGGTGTCTTGTGGGGTGTTGCCGCCAGGACTTGTTTAAGATTGCACGTAGCATTCTTGTGTAATTGCCGTCTAGCTTCTCCAGCCGTTTTGTTAGCGTCCATGTAGTGCAGCCATATAGCAGTATCGATGTGACCGCTGCCTGGAAGAAACTGCGTTTCATTTTATCGGTTAGGTCTGATTTCCAAATAATCGATAACATATTGATAGCTGTCCATGCTTTCGCTAACCTCGTTTCGATGTCCTTTTCGGTTGATTCGACGCTGCTTCCTAGGTAAGTGAATTTGTCTACTAGTTTAAGAGGGGTTCCTTGTAGAGTGGAGATGTCCCCCGTTTGATTATAGCACATATATTCCGTTTTGTGTGCATTAACATAGAGGCCTATGTTTGCTGTTGCTCGTTCCAAACTATGCAGTAGTTTTTCGGCTTGGTCAGGTGTATTTGCCAGTATCGCTACGTCATCGGCGTAGTCGGGGTCGGTAATTGTTGTTGCGGGGTACCTTCTGCTTCTTTTCTTCGTCAGTTCGAAGCCATTCTCTTTGATTTTGTCAATCGATGTTCTAAGTACGTAGTCTAGACAAATGATAAAGAGGTACGGAGCCAGCGTGTCCCCTTGTAGTACTCCTGCTACAATGTTGAAGTATCCTGTGTCTCCATCTGGTGATCGTACTTTTACTTTAGTGTTTCTATAGAGAATCGTTATTGCCGCTACGGTTTCTTTAGGTATGCCGTACGCTAGTAGGATTTGCTCCATCTTTCCTCTGTGAATGAGTCGAAAGCCTTGGTAAAGTCGACAAATATTAATGTCGCTTCGTATTAGGGCATTGTAGATTTTGATTGCTATGGATGTAAGTGTTATGCCTCGGTAGTTTTTGGCTAATCCGAGGTCCCCCTTTTTAGGGAAGGGGAGTATGCATCCTTTCATCCATCTATCTATTGGATTTTGATTGTATACTGCGTTGCAGTGTCGGAGCAGTATGCCATCGAATTGTCTGGTCTTCCATACTTCCGGGGGAATTTCGTCCAGCCCTGCAGCTTTCCTATTTTTAATTTTTCTGAGAACCGAGTCGAGTTCTTCTTGTGTGAACGGTCCTAGTTTAATGTCTAATTGTTTGCTAATTATTCTCGTGATTGGTTCATGTGTTATTTTCGGTGGGTTTCCTAGTAAGTTTTCGAAGTGCTGTTTCCACAGTTTTATTCTTTCTTGTTGGTTTGCTGCTTTCAGTTTTGCTTTGGCTGTGTTCTTTCTTCTACTCACTTCATTTATTGTTTGCCAGGCTATCCTAGATTGTCTATCTTCCACCGAGTCTCTAATCTTATCTATCTGAATGTATTCTGTCTGTTCCTTTATATATACGCCTGCTAATTGATATTGTGCCGTTTTTAGTTTTAAGGCATTTGTGTTTGTTGGGTTTTTTCGATAGTTTTTGGAGGCTGTTTTCACTAGTGTACGTTTTTCTCTCACCGCTAATGTTTTCCATGGGACTCTATATTTAGTTTTGTGTTTTGTTGGAATGTATTTCGCTGCTGCCTCGAGGTGTGCATTGACGAAATTTTCATATTCATCGTTTGGTGTACTTTTTCCGTCTTTTCTTGTAGTGTTTCGAATCTGTTTCTTAATTCTAATACGTATTTATCTCTTATATCTCTGTTGTTTAATAGGGCCCAGTCATAGTGTTTGGTGATCGCTGTTCGTTTGGCGTTTTACTTACTTACTTGTATCGGCTTTCACCCTGGTCGGGTTGAACCGGCTTCCTCCCGAACAAGTAATATGTTGCTCATTGAAGAAGATACGTTGGGATTTCCATCACTTTCTCTCTCACACCATTCGTATCTATCATATATCACTTCTGGCAGGTCTTCTAGACTACATACAGTGTCCGTACAGAACATTTGTTGATAAGTTCTTGTTGGTCGTCCAACACTAGCTCGTTCGTGAGAAAGGGTTTATAGGAGAATATTGCTGATGAATTCGCCTTTACTTGTCCACCAATGTCCTGCATGTTTTCCTCGTCTAATTTGGCTGCTTTTAGAGATGAGAAGTAAGTGGTCGTACAGCTGCTGTTTTGTCGGGTGTTGCTTCCAGGATTGTTTCAATATAGCTCCTAGTATCATTGTGCTATTCCCGTCAAGCTTTTACGTCCTACGCTTAGTAAGCGTCCATGTGGTGCATCCATATCGTAGAATTGACACGAACGATGCTTGGAAAATGTTGCATTCTGGTTAGTGAAACCTTATAATATTAAATAAAGGACAAACCACGATATGAGAAGAAATAGAGATATATTCTCAGGAAAAAGTATGTACAATAGAGAGACTATTAGTAGACAAGAACATAGGATTAGTGAACACTTATAATATTAAATAAAGAACAAACCACGAAATGAGAGAAAAAAGTGATATATTCTCAGAAAAAAAGTATATACAATAGAGAGACTATTAGTAGACAAGAACATAGGATTAGTGAACGCTTATAATATTAAATAAAGGACAAACCACGATATGAGAGGAAATAGAGATATATTCTCAGGAAAAAGTATATACAATAGAAAGACTATTAGTTGACAAGAACATAGGATTAGTGAATACAGAATAAAGATATAGTCCAACGACAGTATTAGCTTCTGTTATTACGGTAGCAAGTAAGGTGATCTAGTGCAACGTCCAGTCTCCAACGCTCCAATACTATTCCTTCTTGCTCGCACTGGTATTAGTAGCTACTGCTATTTATACCAGAAGGACTAGTTCATTGTGTGGAAAAAGGTGGGTGATACCAAACAGAAAAAATTGCGTTTTTATTATATCGGATATGTCTGACTTCTGTATGATTGAAAACCTATCGATAGCAGTTCATGCCTACACTAGTTGCTTATTGATATTATTTTCAGTTGATGAGACGCTGCTTTCAAGGTAGTTTAACTAGTCCATTAGTTTCAGAGGACCACCATTTAGGGTAGAGATGCCACTGATTGGATAAAATCACGTGTACTCAGTTTCGACTGCATTCTCATAGTGGCCATTGTCACCTGCAGCGTGTTACGAACAATTAGTAGGTTATTTTTTCAATGAACACAAATAGTTTGAACGCAGCTTTTTGCTTTTATAACATTGTTTTTCTTACCTAAAGAGCTGTCTCCCCAACAATTTGCCTATTAGTGAGGAGTGATAAATGCAAAATAAAAAGTATTTAGGATTTAGACAAGGATTGTCAATACCCTTTTCCCCAGGAGATAACCACTTCGCAAAATATTTTTTTGTACCTTCAGCTCCACAATAATAAGAAATGTAACAGGTCTATTTATTTATGAGCTATCCTTCGATTAATATTTACGAACATTAACTTCTTGTTTTATGCAATGGTAATCAGGATCATTACACTTCCCAATCGGTTCACAAAACTAGGTTGTTCATTATAGTCTTACTGAGAGATATCCATTCCGAATACATGTGTGTCCCTCTATGAATCACCATTTTCTCACCAACTCTTTTATACCGAAAGTTGTTTAAATAATAAATATAATAAATAAATAAAAAAGAAAATATTCTTGTTTTAGATAACAGTTTCAGTGCGAAAAGCAGCACCAATTATTAAAAAAAAAGAAAAGTAAATCCAAAAGAAAACACCATTGTGATAAATGGGTTATGCAGGAGAAGAGTCATGAACCGTTCTAGAAACATCAGTATTAGAGATAAGTATTCCAACTTAATAACTGAGAATTCGTTTGTGACTTCGGTCTCATTTAACAGGGTGAATCTGATTTTACTAGCGACTGACAGAATCTAATTTTTCATCTGGAAAACTGAAACGCTAATTTTATTCTCCGAGATCAACTTTAGCTTGACTTCGATTCAAGTGGTTTAAGAACATCGTTTATTGAGAAAGAAACAAATTTTCTTTCGGTGAAAATTTTGAAGGGATTACTATTTTTTAAGTCTTCTAATAAATAGCGGCAGGTTCAATCCAATGGCTGACGTATCACTTTTACGGTTTGTCCTATACAGTTCTGTTACAAATAATATAGATCACTTTAAGATGATTGCTGCTTGTAAACGTTTCTCGCAAAATAAATGCAATTATATGCAGATGGATATACCATAGGCTAAAATACATGTAGGAATATACACACGCTCTTATATATATATATATATATATATATATATATATATATATATATATATAGACGAATATCTGTCCTAGATTTTTTTTAGTTTACAGATAATAACCCATTTTCGAGTATATATATATATATATATATATATATATATATATATATATATATATATATATATAGTACAGCAGTATATCTGTTTCTGTTTTACATTCGAGCACGGTGTGAATGCCAATGCCAAAGAAAGTTCTTTTACTAGTCGTATCGGCGGTAGTGTTTGCACGGATGAGTTTTGTGAGGAGATTCACATTTTAGTTTTGGCGCACCGGCTCTAATTCTGTAAGAAATAGCAGTCACTATATATATATATATATATATATATATATATATATGTGTGTGTGTGTGTGTGTGTGTGTGTCTGTGTGTGTGAGTAGGGAGAGAGAGAAAGGTAGAAGTGAATGAGAGAGAAGGAAAAAGCGTTGGAAAGTTCCCTGTCCAACTAATCAACATCTGATAGTTTTAAAGAGCGAAAGAACTTTAGTGGTCAGTTTGTTCAACCTCAAGGTAAATATCCGGAATTGAATGTGTTTCATTGCTGTATGTCATTGTGTCTTTAGTATGGCCGAGGACTTTTCATCACCACCTCCAGTATCTGTGTGTTCTGCACGTAGGTACGTTTGTTTGAGAAACATACTAAAATGAAACTGAGATTTGCTTTATTATGTATCTATGATACACGCATTCTGACACCTGTATATTAACATGTTCGTTTGGACAAAGGCTGTAGGTCCTTAAAATCGATTTTTTCAAGTAAAATTCGTCTTCGAAATGAAAAGTAGCTGGCTCACATTTGAACAACAAAAATAAATCACGTCTCAACAAATTTACTACATAATTTGTTGAAACATTTTACGTATATGTGTTGACTTACCACATTATTACGTTAGCTTATAGAGGAAACTTTTCCTACTTTCGTCGGTAATGAACAGTGTCTCCTTTTCGCAGATGGTACTTCTTGTTTTAGATACGAAATTTTGGGTTGAGTCCAAATCCGAAAGGTAATTACGGAGTCACTCCGCTTCTTTTTGTCGAAAAAATCTTCAGGCGGTTACATTTAGGGGTATAGGTACTGCTAAGAAAAGGAGTATTGAAGAATACTACACACAATATCCCGACTGCTAAAGCATTGCAAACACGACGAATAGAAAATTTAAGAGATCCTTTGTTTCAATGCAAAAATAGGACTCCATCTAAAAAGGTTAATATTCAAGAAGAAAAGTCTAACAGTTTTTTCAGATATGTCCAGTAGAAGAAAAGTGATTATCTCATAAATAAAAATACATGGAAGTTTATTTGTGCAAATCTGTCTCTCATGCTTTTATTTGGTTTCATATAGTCGTGTCGATGACCCAGCGTATTTCGCTTGTTATGCCAGTCCAGATAAATAATCAGTAATTCTTTACAAAGTTACCTGCTTTTTCATTGGTTCGAAAAGATTTCATTGCATCTCATCGTAATCTCAAGTCATGGTAAAGAAATTATATTCAGTAATATCATTATTTTTGTTTTACTAAGACTTCAATCTTTGATTACCAACATTAAAGTGATAGTCTTTCTATTAAGTTTACATTACATATCAATATGGTAAAACTATGGTCTTAATAATATATTTCCATCGTATCTTTGCAGCAACCTTGGCTGAATTTTATGAAAATCTTATTTTAATAACCCTGATTTCTTTTTACTGATATTGATTATCTTTCTGCAGGACAAGAGAAAATCTGTTCGGAAAATGATATTATTTTAATCATTCAAACATGACCGGCGGATCAAACCAACATTCCAACTTATATAGATAGAATAGTGACAACTAAATCTAGTTGGAAATATAAAACTAACCTTCTATAGTAATAGTATTTCTTAGCCGAACTTAGTCTTATACAGAGTAACTTACTTTCTTTCTTGTTTCTTTTTCACGTGTTAACTCTCCTTCAATAAAGTTGTAAATATGACCCGGATTCATTTTTTGGCCCAACAGTGAATATCTTTTGAGTTGTGTACTTTATAAAACATTATTTACATTTATATATAAGGCACAAAATGAATCAATACGATACGAAAACATTTAAGAAGTACCGATTATGGATTTTATACAATCTTTATCAATATTTGCAGCAACAACCTCATGGAAATAACAAAGTACTGCCCCTCCTTCTCTTCCTCCTACAACTACAATTAATAATAATAATAATGATAATAATAATAATAATAATAATAATAATAATAATAATAATAATAATAATAATAATAATAGTTTTATTAAATAAAAAATGCAATACTTCTATGTCGTATTTAATAAAACATCTTTATATGATTCAATTAGTTGAATTTTGTGATGAGGAAAGCTTCTTTGCCTCGTAAGTTATAACGAACAAGTTTTAACTTTTCCAATTGTCCAAAGTCTTTAACCTTATGCCAATGTAAAGTGTGCTGAAACCTCTTTAAGAATATTTATAATTAAATTACAACAAATGCAAGAAAATCATTTCAACTTAAATATTCAAATAAAAGTCTGACAGGATAGGTTTCTGAAGGAACCCATTAGCATCCCTTTCAGTAATTTTCTAATTGATTGGAGAGGTTTTATGAGAGCACATTTCTTGTCAAAGTTGACCTCGTCTGTAACATTTCCCGTTGAATGACTTAACGACCGGCTGTCCGCCTTCCAGTGTTGCTTCTCATTAAGGCCTGTGTAGAATAGCATCTTTACACAAAAGATTTCAGATTGATTTCTGAAAGTATCTTTCCTTGTCGATCCGATACTAGATTTATTTCGACATAAATGATTGGGTAATGAAAGCAAATATGATGTTCTTATTTCCCTACTTTCTGTCTGTCTCTCTATTAGTGTATTGGTTTGTCTCTTACCCGCTTCTGATTCTTCGAGGCACGATTCATCATTTTCTCATAATAATTGTAATAACATCATTTTAAATAAATTTTTACTCAAGTATCTGGTACGTCTCGATTAAGATTAAATGATTTCTGGATTCTCCCATACTCGAATACTTTGCTCAATAGTCCTGCTGTGTCTTAGAGTTTAGATATCAAAACAATTTCAACTCTTAACACAACTCTACAATTCTTTAAATAGTTTTTGAATTGTGTTCAGCTCGTTTCAAGAAGTCAGTTATCAGCTCAGCAACAATAAGTATTCATTTTTATTCAACTTTTCAGTCACTTTCAGTTTCTGTCACTGATTACACCAGGAAATCTGCAAATGGCTTAGAATACGCTTATTGTATACGTAGCAGAGGAGTAAGACCCCCCACTAATAATGGTATGCCCTGTGTCTGACACAAAACTGCATCTGGTAGTGACGATCCAGTTCTTGATATCAGGGGTACGTGGAGTAAACCTTCCTTGCTATTAATCCAAGGCTAACTCAGATTGCAATTGGCAAAATGCCTTAGTGTCATATTAATGGATAAAAACAATCTGTTTAAGAATTATTACTATTCGAAAGAACAAAAAAAAACTCTTAAGAAACAACTCCCCGAAAAAAATGAACTCATTACAAACTTGAAACCCCAGGTTCTGACGCAAAATAACCCTAGAAATGTGGACATGCTATTAAAATAAGGTGTTATCTAATTGCGGAAGGATTTCTTTTTATATTATCATTTTTCGTTGGTCATATCTTATCTTTCGGTTTAGTTAGGCTTAGAACTATCCGGCTTATTGCACGGGTAGGGGCACACATTGATCGCAGGTTTTCACGCTCGTGCGGGGAGGATGTGACAATCACAGATGTCATAATAAAAAACCCGGATAGGAAATATGACTGGGGATGTGAATGACGCCATGCCTGGAAGCGATGGGCTGAGGATTTGGGGTGATTTTTGAAAAAAAGGAGTTTGAAACTGGACGAAGCGAGTTGATTTTCGAGCCCCGGCGAGGCCAGGCCAGTTGGGTCTACGTTATTCGCCGCGCGTTGTTGGGTCAGATGGAACAGTCAACATAGTAGAAATTGTGTGTGTCTCTCTCCTCGTGTTGAAAACCTAAAAGTCAAGAAGGTAATAAAAGTTTCGTGCCTGAACTACAGAGAGTCGTCAGCATAAAACATTTCTTGGTTACTGTAAAATTTTGAAACTGATAATGAATTGGTATATTCAATACCTACCAGTGATTCTTTTTTTGTACTCATCACACCCATGAATGTTGATCAAATGCAAGAATTTGTATGATTTACAAAGGATCAGTAATGTTCAATAATGTTTTCAAATAAGTAAAACTATTGATACATAATTCTTTTTTTTTTCTTATTGGAAATACCCAGTAACCTTCATTGACGTCCGAATGATGACAGATCTCAGTTCTGCCGAATCTCTACAGTGCTATATCCCTGCCGGTTTTAAACTTTCCTCAAATGTCTACCTATTCCACCCTAATGACCAGATTATTTGGGAATTTTTCATGGGTGTTGACTATTATTAATTACAATCTCACCGTCATGTTTCATGGATTTAATCAGTTCCCTTGTTTTTCTTGTTATTTATCCAGGTTTTAGCCTAACTTTGATACATCACATTGGTGTGTTGAAAATCTTAACAGATAAATTCTTCCCTTTGATTTCATTAAAATATGGTCTGATCTTCTCGATTGGAGTCAATGTTTCGTTTTTGTCTCCAAATCACGGAAAATTTAGGGCTGTTCTTTTCCAGGACAAATTTTAATCTTAGTATTTATCATTAGTTGCTAGCCGAGCTCATAGTATATAACTTTTTCCTTCCAGTTAAAACTGATCTTATTGACTTTGCTGCATTCGCTTCTTGTTAACAATCTCTCTCTCTCTCTCTCTCTCTCTCTCTCTCTCTCTCTCTCTCTCTCTCTCTCTCTCTCTCTCTCTCTTTTGTTGTAATTTTTCCCGATACTTATTCTGAATTTTACATGATTGATTCTTAGGGCTTTTATATTGGGCTGCTATAAATAGTGATTTATTGTGTCAGAGCTTCACTCTTTAAGTTTTCTCTGCGTACCCTTGTTCAGATCATCTCATGCGCAATTTCTTTTTTTCTGAATTGTCTATGTAGATTTTTTATTCTCATCTTTTTTTTTTCTCGATCCTATGATTCCTGATTTTTTTAAACAAACCTTTTTTGCCAAAGCTTATAATAATAATAGTAATAATAATAATAATAATAATAATAATAATAATAATACTGAAGAGGGTTCTTGAGTATTGAAGAGATTCACCTTTACTTGATCTTCAGATGGCGTCGAGATATTTTATTATTGTTATTACTCTTGTGAAGAATTTCCTTCGTCTACAAGCATACAAGTTGCGTTTGTATTTACATTGAAAGCCTCAGGGCTAAACAAAATCCATTTCAGCGCGAACAAAATAAATGGAATACTGAGTGTAAACACACTATTGTTTGTCAAGACAAAGTGCAATAGAGTAAGATTAAAGTAGAGGGAGGGAGGAAGAAAGA
>OY757931.1:79345729-79398229 GCA_963585895.1 Sepioteuthis lessoniana | reverse complement strand
TTACTTGTTTTTGAATGATTTTACTTTAGTAATATCACTTCCAGAACAATTTTGCTAGAAAAAATGCTTATCAGAAAATTTGCTTGCAAACATTTAAATTGTAGAAGAAATTAGTTTTCTTAATACAGAAAATATTTTTGCTTTTATGATTAATGGACATTTTTTATATGATACAAAATAAGTGTAAATTCGTTTAGCATGACTCGATAACATTTTTTTATGAGAGCAAATTTTCTGAATTTATACATTTGAATAAAATATTCATGCAAATAGTAAGACATCATGTAAGTTTGGGATTATGAAGTGTCGGACACATTGGATTTTTTTAAGACGGGGTAACCAGCATGATACGAATTATCTAACAATAATAGCTAGCTTATCTATTCAAACATATTGCAGCCAAGTCGGTTTGGGCTATAAAATACGTCAACTGCATTTCTGAACAGATGTAACAGTCTCCATTTACAGGTGTCTGTGATATAGCTCTAAACAACTTTTATCAAGAATTCACAGTATTTCTTCGTTTCAGTTATTTCCAGGCCTATTCCGACAAGGATTATCTGTTGGGCATAATCTTCAGATCAAATAGAACTATTTAATCGCTTACTATAACTGAAACCATTCAACTAAGTTCAAACAAATGAGCTGTTGCCCGTCTAAAATAAAGTTACCTACAAACTATTCGTTTGCAAACGACACACACACACACACACACACACACACACACACACACACACATATATATATATATATATATATATATATATATATATATAAACAAATTATCAATGGTTAAAGACTTATTGATTGCCAGGAAAACATGTAGGCCTACGGAAGGTGTGGGGATGTTTATTATATTTTTTTTTAATTATATTTTTGAACGACCTGTTTCGTCTGGCTTTTTTCAAGATCTTAACGCCAGAAAATATTTAAAAGGGGGAATGTAAATGGAAAAAAGGTCGAGGAATGGAGAAAAAGGAAGAAAAAAACACTAAGAGCGGGTAGTAGTAGGAATGAGCAGATGGCTAGAGACTAATTACATTCAATCCCAACAGACAGTCCCTCTGCTTGCAGAGGGAAGGTTGAAGGGATCGAACGTAAAGATTCTCTAACACTTCAAGATGAAAAAGCGAATGTGACCGACTCAGAATCCTGAATCGGTCAACATTGAAGTCTGCAACATATTCCCTACTATTTATCATGTGCTCCGCTATAGAGGACCCGGATGTATTTGCAAGCTGCCCTTTTTAAGCCTAAGATTTAAAATTCGAGCTGGGAGATGTTGTCTTATGCGGAGATCTATGCGATTAGACGTCCTGCCTACGTAGTCACTGCCACAACTACATGTATATCTATATATTACTGAATTAATATGATGGGAAGGCAAAACATCTTTACGCATTGAAACAAATATATATATATATATATATATATATATATATATATATATATATATATATATATATATATAAGTGATTTGGCATTAAATATGCAACAAGAGTTGATTTGCTATAAAACCAAACAAAACCTAAACACTGCACCGTGAGAGGCGCCCAAATCGATGAACTGAGATTATCCTATTTACCCAACCCCTCCGCTCGGGCAGGATATGACACAAGGTCAGTTTTTAAGTGGAGTTTAACAGGTTTGAATTCAGAGTTTTCCTTCTCCTAGACTAGTTGCCTAACCAAGGCTGAAGAACCTAGTCTGTCCTACTATTTACCCATAGCTGGAGGGAGAATAATTGGATTCATACCTTTCCCAAGGGTATTAGTGCTATGTGAAATGCAATGAGTCTCGTCCAGCATTTGAACTCGTGTGTTGAACTGAGATTATTGAGAATGTTATTTGAAAATGATTTTTTAAAAATATATTTGGTCTTAAAATCGAGAACTGGCACACAAAGGAAGCGACACAAACTAGTTTTTTTAAGCGTTGTACAATTGGTTTCTATTCAAAATTTTCTTTGTTCATAGACAGGTAGTAATACTAAGTGTAAAGAGCACTGTCTACCTTACTATTTACCAATAAATAATGGTTGAATAGTTGAATTTTTACTATTCTCAAGAGTATTGAGACAATGTGAAAGACTTTTTTAGCTTTTCCTTGTCTACTCTAACACAAATCTGCATCGTTATAAACAAATCATTTATGTTGGTTGTCAAGTGCTTCCCGTCTTTAAAAGAATTTTTTGAATCCTGTTCATCATGTTTAACGGACGAAATGAAAATGCAAAAAAAAACATAGTACTACTTTGAAAAATATCAACCAATATCGCATGTCTAGTCAAAAGAAAAACACCGACAAAATTCTTAAAGTCGAACGTACGAATATTTAATATATTAAGTAGAGCGAAATATAAGTTCTTACAGAGTCAGAAAAAAATTACTTACGTTTCCCCTAACCGGATCATCAGGACGATACTGACCAAAGAAAGATTAGACTAAAACTACATTTTATTGATGAAAAAACGGCTAAAATGAATAAAATTACCATAAAAAATTAAATAAATAAAACATTATTATCATTTATTCATTTATTTGATTTTTTTAATGAAAACTTTATTCTTTCTAGCATTCTTTGAATAAATAAAATGTAGTTTTGGTCAAACCCTTCTTTGGTCAGAATTACCCTGATGATCTTGTAACGTGAAACCTAGGTAGATTTTTTTCTGACAAGGTAGATAGTATATATATATATATATATATATATATATATATATATATATATATATATATATATATATATAATGGTACACCCGGTCTTGTCAAACACAATCCGCTGATCGTTCCTCTAATCAGATATATCTTCGGATTACGCGATTAACCCGTTATCTCCCAACATTTTGACACCAGATCAATCGTTAATCGAGGTCACCAGTCTGTGATTAAGCGAATCAGGCCGCACAATTTAGAAGTATTATTTCGCTTCTTTTATAGTGTTGTATAACTGTAAGAATATATAGCATCCAAACAATACGGGATTTGACTTTTCTCTGCCTCTCCATTCTGGGCAGTCTAGCCCAAGACCAGAGACAGAGTGACCCAAATCTAGTAGTTAATTCGCGCTCACGCTGCTTTCTTTTTTTGGGGAGATGAAATCCCTTGTATCTTACGTACCTTTCCTTTCCGACGGGTGGAAGTGGACGAACCGGAGAAATATCAAACTTTTCCTAGTTTGGCTTCCACCAATGAATTCAGATCCCCCAGTTGTTCAGCCCCTTTACGCTCGCTTTATTCGTTTTTGGCTCAAAAAGGGTGGTCGTTCCCAAATTTGGAATTATTACTATTTTATGTTTTTGTGACATGACGTCAATAACCGTTCATTCGTAAGCGTAAAAGAAGTGAATTCAAATGTTCCGTACATAAATTTAAAAAAAAAAAATGGTGTTTCCAGAATTTTTGTTCCGAGGCCAGCTGATTGACAAGGGGTGATCTCCAGGCCAAATCGCCACTGAAAATTTTCTGCTTACCTTGTTTTTTTAGACAAACAATCCCGTTTGGAGTTTTCGAATCGTCAGAAAAATGTATAACAATATATATATATATATATATATATATATATATATATATATATATATATATATAAATATATATATTGTAATATTTTTGGTCAAAATAACGTTTTTCCGATTTATTCCTGAACATGTTTTTCGTTTATTTTCACTTTTTACTATGGACTGAGTTCATTCACCTTTAATCCGTTGCAGTTTTTTCATATTTTTGTGGACAATAAATTTCCTCGACTGACCTCTGACCTATAAGGTCACAAACACACAAACATAAACACGCACACGCATATATATATATATATATATATATATATATATATATATATAAACGCAAACAAACTTTTAAATTTGGACAATAATTTTTTTAAGATTACATTAGCCCACATTCATCAAAGTGTACTTCAAAGTATTTGCTTTCGGCGTGTATACTAATGTTTCTTTTTTTTATATGGGTTTGGTTAATGAAATATTGTTCATTTGTCAACCACTTACCCAGACGATGTGTATATTATGCCTTGACTTACAAACTTATTTTTCAGCGGAAATTCGAGGTAGAATCAGAAAGACACAACTATTTACATTTGACTTAGAGTAGCAGAAATACGATAGTGAGGCATTCAGTGTGAATCCAACTCACTTCAGTAATAATTGACTTCGGGATGTGCTTATATGAGGCCAAAAGAACAGGTAAAGCTTCTTTCTACTGAGGCGTATATTCATGGTATCCTCTGATATCAATGGTTGCGAATCGAAAAAGATTTACTGGTTTTGTTCGATTTCATTAAACAACTGCCGACGAAAAATGAATTCCATCTGTGAAAGCTATTGAAAGCTACAACTGAAGTCTTTTTCTCGCAGAAGGATATCTCTCGAAAGAAGTCCACTGATTGTTTCTCCACTCTAACAACGTTTTACCCCTATTTATATTATCTGCCATTTTCGTTTACGGTCGTTCTGTGTTCAGAGGTTATTGTCTCACTATATTCCGATAGAACTGATTTACTGACAAATGGTATATTAACAAGCCAGAATTGTCCTAGAATATGAGGCCCATAAAATTCATGGGGACTTAAAGGTACAAACCTCACCTACCGTTAGTTAAGAAAAAAAAAAGAATGATGCATATAGTGGACTTTGCTGTTACGGTGGATCGTAAAACAAACATAAAAAGAAACTGAAATTCTAGCAAACACTTCAAAAACGTTGTGAAATATGTAGGTGGCTGTGATGTCAGTTGTTGGCGCGCTTGGAACTGTCTCAAATGGTCTGAAAAGATATCACGCAATTACAGATGAGAGGTAGAATGTAGACTATCTTGACACATCATTAAGATCACCTAAAATACTGAGAAGAGTCCTGGAGGCTTGAAAATACATCTGGTCACTCAGACTACTGTTAAAACTCTCAAAAATTGTCGACTTCGCTGTCTCGGCTGACCACAAAATAAAACTGAAAGAATGTAAAAAGAAGGATACGTTCCTCGATCTTGCAAGGGAATTTTAAAACAAATCTACGGAATATGCTGGTGACAATTATACCAATTGTAATTCATGCGTGTGGAACAGTAACTAAAGGATTATTAAAGGATCTGGAGGACATGGAAGTTGGAGGACGAGTAGAGACCATCCAAAGTACTACATTATTGAGAATGGCCAGAATACTGAGAAGTGTCCTGGAAACTTGGGGAGACTTGCTCTCACTCAAACTCCAGTGAAAGAGCATCAGCTAACGCTAATGTGAAAAACTATAATAATAATAATAATTATTATTATTATTATTATTATAAGATCTCCCCAAAAGCCTGAAAACCAAATCTATTACTAATGAATAAAATATATTTGGCATCAGGTGATATGGTTTCTGCGTTCCAGCTGACTACGCAAAAAGCAATAAATTTGAATTTTGCTAGAGAACTAAAAAAATAGCATGAAGGTAACGGTCATATCAATTTTGATTGTTACTTTTGGAATTAACTTCAAAGGCAGAGAAAAAAAGAGTGAGATAACTGAATATCAGAGGAAGATTCATGACTATTCTGACTACAGGATTGCTAAGATCAGGTAGAATACTGAACAGAGTCACGGAGACTTTAGCAGACTTACTTACACTCAGATTCCAATAAAAGAATTCATGGTCATCCTTGTTTAAAACGCTTATATCCAAAGTGAAGCATTGCAGCAAACGGCAAGATTACTGAGAAGAGTTTTGGAGACTTGTGGAGATTTGATATCACTAAGACTCAACTGAAAAACCATTTGCTAACGTTGGTGCGAAAAACTCTCAACTGAGCAAGATGGTGGAAATAATAATAATAATAATAATAATAATAATAATAATAATAATAATAATAATAATTTGGAAGTTGGCGGACGACAGCATTATTGAAGACGGCCAGAATACTGAGAAGAGTCCTGGAGACTTGAGGAAACTTGCTGCCACTCAATCTCCAGTGAAAGACCATCAGCTAACGCTGATAAGAAAAAACTCTATTATAATGATAATAATAATAATAATATGAAGATGACCGTAGTGTAATGGTTATCGTCGTAGGAAATGGACACGGTGACATGAGTCCAAATCCTTGACCAGGCAATTTCATTTCACATAGCACTAATACCCTTGGGAAAGGTATGAATCCAATTATTCTCCCTCCAGCTATAGGTAAATAGTAGGACAGACTTGGTGAGGCAACTAGTCTAGGAGAATGAAAACTCTGAATTCAAACCTGTTAAACTCCACTTAAAAACTGACCTTGTGTCATATCCTGCCCGAGCGGAGGGGTTGGTAAATATGTATTATAATGATAATAATAACCTCGGTCGTGCTAGATAATTGAAAAAACTATGCATCATGAAGGTGATAATTATACCAATTGTGATTGGTTCTTTTGGTACGGTAACTAAAGGGTTATTAAAGGAACTGGAGTACTTGGAACTTGGTGGCTGAGTGGAGACCATCAAAACAACATCATTATTGAGAACGACCAGATTACTGAGCAGAGTCCTGGAGACTTGAAGAGACTTACTGTCACTCAAACTCCAGCGAAGGACCATCAGCTTACGCTGATGTGAAAAACTCTAAAGCAGTTAATGATAATAATGATAGAGAATTGCTCAAGCTATTCAAATTTGACCAAACTAAAAAGCGGTATATTTATAACCCAGAAACCGTCCTGGAAAATAAGACTCACAAAATTCTCTGGAATTTCGAGACTAAAACATATCACCTAAACTTTTCAAGAAGACCAAACCTTGTGATAATCAACAAAAAAAAAGAACCTGCCAAATAAATGACTTTGCTCTCAGTCAAACCTGGTGTTTACCCATAGCTTGAGTGGAGGTCAAAAGATGGATTTATGCCTTTCCCAAGGGTGCTTGTGCAAAGTGAAACGCAAACAGTTTGCCAATTCCATTTCCTACGACCATAACTGCTACCTTAAGCACGCCTCCTAAATGTGGACTAGCATTCATGTATTTACTCAAACCCTTCATCACGGACAAGAAACTGTTACGTTAAATTGTATGGTATACTGGCTTCTTGAGTCTTCTTTATACCACCAAACTACATCCAGTGGTGAGACTCCTGTTCTGGTCCTCTAAGAATTGTGGTTGCACCATTCTGTTGTAATTACTCTCAAATCCACCCTGACCTAGAGAGGTAGTGCCTATTAGGGTCGCATCTTCTTTGAAAATTATTAATACTTGATAGCATATAAGTGGGTAATAACTAGAAGCGCTTGTGGTATAATGGTTACCGGCCTAGGAAATGGATACAATGACCCGACTTCAATTCCTGGACGAGGTTGTTTGCATTTCATATAGCACTAATATCCTTGAGAAAGGTATGAATCCTATAATTATCCCTACTCATCTATGGGTGAGTAATAGGACAGGTTAAGCACTACAACCTTTAGGAAAGCAACCGGGTTACAAAAAAGTAGAAAATTAAAGAGTGAACATTAAAGAAAACGAAAAGAGAGATAAGTTCATTGACCTTGCTAAAGAACTAAAAATTAATGAAACATGAAGTTGACTGTTAAACCATTTGTAATTGGTGCGCTTCCAACAATCTCCAAAGATCTGGTATAGAGACAAGAAACTTAGAAATCAATAGACAAGTGTACACCATCCAAACAATAGAATTATTAAGATCGACTAAAATACCGAGAAGAGTTCTGTAGACTTGAAAGATTGCTGTCACTCAGACTCCAGTGAAAATAAAAATCAGCTAATACTAGTGTGAAAGCTCTCACGCTCAGTAAAAACATGTTTTTAAAACAAATAAAAATGTTTAAGAAATTCAATTAGTAAAAATATTTATAAATTTGCCTATTAACTCAATCGCACACCGAAAGAAATTGTCATCAATAAAGAAATAGAGAGAGAGCAGAAAAAGGAAAATAAAAAAAAAACAACAACAAAAACACAAGGACTAAATCAATTAAAAAAACGCCTGGGAACGCAAACTACTAAATTGACGATACGGACAAAGAATTAAAAATACTAATACAGATATAGTAGGTACAAATCGATAGCTGAAAAGTTATGGACTGAAGGCAAAGACAGAGAATTTAATAATAGAAGCACAAGAAACGAGCCTACCAACTAGAACCTATTAGACAATGATGATAAAAACTAATCAAACCTAATATGTAAATTGCACGAACAAAAATGAATCATTCAACTACAGTCGCCAAATCATCGCACCAACAGAATATAAAGAGAGCCATGATAATATAAAATATTACATTCATTTGAAAGTATTAGAAGTATAATGGTAAAATGAATTGTGAAAAAACTGTGCAATCACCAAGCAGAACCAATAGGAAAAGCAAAAGAAGCAATTATTCTTCGGTACTTTGCGATCCAAATAAAAAGAAATAAATACAAAAATAAAGAGTAATAGACAGCATACGAGGGACATACGATAAGTTTCCAGACATTTTTCGTATGGGCATTTAATATTGTTGTAGGCTCTTGCAACTTCGGTATATTATTGTTATACATCTTATGAGATAACTGACCAATTTTTATGATTTCAGGTTCAAATGAACAGCTACAGCAACAATTGGAATACACCCAACTAACGCCTGATTGTTACTGCTGGTGAATTTCAAAAATGCAATCTGACACTTAAGAAGAACGATATGCAATAAAATTACGTTTTAAACTTGGAAAAAATACAACAGAAACATATGGAACGCGTCAGACTGCTTTTCGACCATCTTGTATGAATCAAGCATCAGTTTTTGAGTAGCATAAGAGATTCAAGGAAGGCAGGGTGTCTGTGATTGATGATAAGAGGTGTGGGAGGAGTAAGGAAGTCAATAGACCAGAGTTGATTGGCCAAAGAGTTAGGGTTAGGGTTACTTTGTTGAGGTTTTAAAGGAGTTCAGGAAGAGATTCCGTCGGATGAGGCCAGCACTCTTCAAATCGGGTCAGTGGCATTTCCGCCAGGACAAGGCACCTGTCAACAACTCCATCCTTGTCACAGACTATTTGACCAAGATCGGCATCAAGACAATTCTCACCCTCCCTATAGTTCAGACGTTGCTACCTGTGACTTTTGGTTATTCCCTCAGCTCAGAGGCTATTTTTATGAGACAATTGAAAGTGGCTGTGACGATTGTCTTTGACACGCTCACAAAAGAGGACTTCCATGGGGCCTTATAGAAGTTTTTGGAACGGTACAACAAGTTTATTGCACCCAGAGGAGTTTACTTCGAAGCGGACTAGAGTTTCATGTGTGTACTATCAATAAAAGTTCCCATACGAAAAAAGTCTGGAAACTTATTGTATGCACCTCGTATAATGAGATTAAGGACTCTAAAATAGAAATGGTTATGTCAGTATCAAAGGACAATCACATATCAGTCAAAGTAAAAAGTGTAATAAGTCATTGTAAATGACTGAATATACAAATTAAGAAAATGTGACATCTGAAAACTACCACCGTGCCATTATTAGTTGGAGTCCAGTTATGATCAAGAAAGAGATAGATAAACATCTTAACACTGTACCTCTCACTACCAGCTTATATGAAGAGCAAAGAATTATTCTTTGCAGAATTGATCATCTTTTTAGGAGAGTAATATCAAAGTGACTGAAAGATATCACCCAAAAGAGGCAACAAAAAACATAAATACATAAAATACGTATAAATATCATCTTCTCATATCATACATATTCAATAAACCCTGGCAAATGATTGTAAGAAACTAAAAATAAACTGAAAATAAAAAAAAATAAAAATAATAATAGGCAAGGTGATCCCCTGGGAAATGTGCAGGGAATTTCAATTCGACCATACAAACAAGTGGTATATGCACAACCCAGCACCTGTCCAAGAAAATGACTCGCATAAACTCCTATGGGACTTTAACATACAAACGGATCGACTAATCCCGGCCAGAAGACCAGACCTCATAATAATCAACAAAAAAAAAAAAAAAAGAGAATCAGTAAAATTGTCGACTTTGCTGATCACAGAATAAATCTGAAGGAAAGTGCAAAGAAGGATACGTACCTCGACCTTGCTAGAGAATTAAAAAAAAAACTGTAGAACATGAAAGTAACGATTGTGCCAATTATGATGGGTGCGTTAGGCACAATAACTAAAGGATTATTAAAAGTCCTGGAGGACTTGGAATTTGGTGGACGGGTAGAGACTATCCAAACGACAGCACAGCTAAGAACGGCCAGAATCCTGAGACGAGTCCTGGAGACTTGAGGAGACTTGCTGTCACTCAAACTCCAGTGAAAGACCATCAGCTGATACTGATGTGAAATACTCTAAAAGAGTAAAATAATAATGTACATGGGTGACATCGAAACTATTTGCAAAAAACTAAAAAGGAACTGGAAACTCTAATACACACAGTCAGAATATACGGTCAGCACATAGGAATGTAATTTACTATAGAAAAATGTGCCATGCTTGTAATGAAAAGTGACAAACGTCATCTAACTGACTGAATGGAACTACCAAATCAAGACAAGATTAGAACGCTCGCAGAAAACGAAACCTACAAATACTTGCGCATTTTAGTGAAAGACAAAATTCAAATAGAATATATCACGAGAACCAGAAAAATACTCGAAAAAAAACTCTCTGACCGAACTATGTGGAAGAAAACTTAGCAAATACCTGGGCTGTATTCCTCGTTAGATATTCTGGAACCTTTCTCAAGTGAACCAGAGGAGAACTTAAACATATAGACCAAACAACAATAAAACTAATGACAATGCATAAGGCATTACATCCCAGAGACGACGTGGACAGACTATATGTATCAAGAAAAGAGGGAGGAAGAGGTCTTGCCAACATTGAAGACAACGTTGATGCATCCATACGATGACTGGAATACTACATAAAAAAAACACGAACGAGGGCAGATTACTGCCATCAGAATCGATACTGATATCACGATGGACAACGAATGACAATAACTAGGAAAAATAGGAAGGAAAACTTCTCCATGGGCGTTACAAACGACTAATAAACAAAATTTCACCCCAAAAACCCTGGACATGGCTAAGAAAAGGAAACTTTAAGAGAGAAACAGAATCTCTCCGAATGGCAGCACAAAACAACACCGTAAGAACCAATAATATCAAGGCGAGGATAGATCAGAAGCAACAAAATAGCAAATGTAGACTATGCGGGGAAATAGATGAAACCATCAATCACATAATAAGCGAATGCAGCAAATCGGCACAGAGTGAATACAGGGTTAGACACGACAAAGTAGGCAAGGTAATCCACTGGGAAATGTGCAAGAAATTTAAATTTCACCATGCAAACAAGTGGTATATGCACAACTGTTGTGAAATGGGTCACTAATGAAAACACAAATACGGATTTTAGATAACAGATTATATTACACAAGAAAGATAGATTACATAGAAAAGGTAAGAAGACTCGTACTGTTCCGATAACACCGATATTTATCTGCCCCTGGCAGCGAAATCTCTAGTATTAATAACGGGGAAAAGAACCCATTATGGTAAGATGGGCAAGACTCCCACAATACCCCTCCCAAAGCCTTTTACTTCGTAAAAGTGCTGTTCATATTTTTTTTCTTTTTGGGGCGATCATCAACGGATCGGTGAATTTCCTATTTCTCTCTGACCGACGTTTCTCGGTGTTGATTGAGGAGGATCTAAATTGAACATGTCGAAAATAGTGACTATTGGCTCTTCTTCTGTTTGTGGTACGTCGTTGAAGTCGCTCAACCGGCGTTTCTGTAACTGGTTCTTTAATTATTCCACGTTCCCAACAGGACGTGTTATTTCGATATCTTTTAAAGTCATTTTTTCTCCCGGGTTGAACCAATTTTTAGGTTCTACCGTGGTCTTTCGCAGCTTATTTTGTTTCGGGAGTAGCTTATTGATGAATTCTACTTTCGATAATATGCCCATATTTACAAGTCGGTCTAGGTCTTTATTTATTTCTTCCGTCGCGGCGAACGGTACGTTTCGCTTCTTTCTAAAAACGGGGCATGTATTTTCCTTCAGTTCAAATTTTGCCTTAATTTTAGTACATTTGCCAAGACCAGCTGAAAATACTCCGGGGAAACTACCTTGTAGTTCCATCTTAATTCTTTCAGCATCGGCCGTAATGCATTCTACTTTTTGTCAAAACGTATTAATTGGTTGATTCCAGAGATTAAATTTCTGAAACCAATCCGACCCAAGCAAATTTTTTGTGTTTTTCGGTACGAAGACTTTTAATTTTTCGGTTATACTATTTAGTGATACTGGGATAATTATTTCGCCTTCAAATTTTATTTTGTCTCCTGTTACCGTTCGCGCCGTCTTGCTTGTCATCTTTTTTATTAGCCTATTTATATCTTTTACTATTAAATTTTCTCCAAGATTGTAAGTTTATTATTGATAAATCAGAGCCAGAGTCTAACTGAAATCATACCGACTTATCAAATACTTTGACCGTTATGTATTTACGAACGACTTTGTCTGACTCGTCCTCGTTTTTTGTATGTCTGACTCTGTTTTTAATTATTTTTCTGTTTCTACACTGTGAGCCCTTATGTCCTAATTTATTGCAGTTTTGACATTTTTTGTTCGATAGGGACAGTCCTTGGCCCAATGTACTTTTCCACAGTGGTAGCAAGCGCTGAGTGTTTTTTTTTGTTGTTGTTGTAACTAGTCTGCCTGTATTGAAATTTTGGGTAATCATATTTTTTCTCTCTTTTACCGGAGAATATGATTAGGATCTTTGCTTGACTTTCCTTACGTAAGCAACAACAGTCTCCTCGATATTTTTTTGAGTCTTTTCTGACACTCACTATCAACTGACACTCTTCAGCCTGTTTTTGAAGTGTGAGATCGGTTCGTTCTCTAATTGCGACAAAACTCTGCGTCTGATTTCCGCATCTTTTGCCGACACTAGGCCTTGTGCGAATATCAGACATTTGAAGTCATCCGCTGAAAATTCGCCTAGTATAAAATCGTCGCAGGTTTTATTGACGATCGAGGCAAACCCTAAATAATCATCACTGTCCCTTTTTGTTAAGTTGAGACATTTCCATCTTTTGTGGAATAGAGACGTTTCGGAACTGAATAATTATGACAGTATCATTATAGCAATAACAGTCCTTTTGTGGGTAATCATATGCTAGTAGCATTTGGTACATCATTGGAATCAAATGGTTTGGAGAAATCTACGAGCAACATTGCAGTCTCGAGGTTTTCCACGTGTTCTCCTTTGATGATTTCACGGATAGTCAGAATCTGAGAAGTGATAAGTCGATTTCTCTAAACGCAGTTTTATTTTTCCTATATATTTTCTCGACTTTACGTCTGATGCAATTAAGATGCAGGTCCCAAGCAGATGTAGCAGTAGAAATTATGTTTCTGTAGTTCTTGATGATTCCAAGGTCTCCCTTCTTAGGAAAGTAGATGATACAGCCTTTCGTCCATTTCTTTATAGAGATTCTTATCCACAACATTGCATAACAAAGAAGAATATCGTCAAGTTCCTTTATCAAGATACTTGTGAAGGCATTTTGTCAAGGCATGCAGTTTTTTTCTGCTTCTAGCTTGATTTTTTAGCTCTGTGTCAAGTTTTTCTACCATAGAATGTACAAATTTTGTCAAGTTCGTCATTGATATTTGTTTTCCTTGGTTTATCATTGATTGTAGGAGCGTTTCCAGGCAATTTCTTAAAGTGTTCTTTCCACTGATGAAGTTTTTCATCTTGGCTGGCAGTTTTTAGTTTACCTCTCACAGTGTTTCTCCTCTTTACTTCATTGATTGAACGTCATTATAATCATCATTGCTTACCATCGAACGAATTTCTGATCTCATTGATCTAATCTTGGATGTATTGTAATGGCTCGTTTTGTTGCGTTTTAGTTTTATGTTTTTATGCATAATGTTTATGAATAGGATGTTGACAAAAACCGTGAACAAAAGCACTTTGTTAGCAGATAGCATCCTGATAAAATCCTGATAGGAAAAATAGTTTTTTTTTTCTCTGAATAGTAATAGAAAAATAAAATGTTTTCCAGGTTCCAATTATTTTCTTACAAACAGAAAAGATTTTGAAAGCCCCCAGATATTTCTCCTTGCAATTCCGGCTTGATATATGGACTGGAGAATGAGCAGATTCCGTGCAAGCTTTTCGGCGTTTGCAGCAGATCTTGGGAAATGTACCGGTTCCAAAGTGTTGTATACAGTTACCACACGCAAAATTCGTCGATGTGTTTACTACAGTCAGTCATAATTGCCTTAAAGGATTATAAACAGAGAACGATTTTCCACTATCCCAACTAAAATAAACAAACTCTTACAAATGAAGAGCGAGAAGAAAGCAAATTATATTCCTATCGACAATCGCAAGTAATAAAAAATGTGTCGGTAGGCATTAAATAAATATCTATATTGGTGTATGTATATGTATCTATCTTGTTACCAAAACCGATGTTCAAGCCATCAAGTAAAAGATTTACAAACACACACACACACACACACAAACACACACACACACACACACACACACGTCAATTTAGTTATTGATGTATGTTTTCATTGGTTTATCATTTATTGTAGGAGCGTTTTCTGACGATTTCTGGAATTGTTCTTTCCATTTATGAAGTTTTTCATCTTGGCTGGCATTTTCTAGTTTAGCTCTCAAAGTTTTTCTCCTCTATACCTCATTAATTGTACGTCATTCTGATCATCATTGCTTACCATCGAACGAATTTTTGATTTTATTGATCTAGTCTTGAGTGTATTGTAATTGCTCGTTTTGTTACGTTTTAGTTTCCTGGGCTCCAATTGTGCATGATGTTTTTGAATAGTATGTTGACAAAAACAGTGAACAAAGGTAATTTTGTTAGCAGATGGCATCCTGATAAAATCCTGATAGGAAAAATAGTTTTTTTTTTCTCTGAACAGTAATAGAAAAATACATTTTTTCCAGGTTCTAATTATTTGCTTACAAACAGAAAAGTTTTTTAAAGCCCCCAAATATTTTTCGGTTGGCATTAAATAAATATCTATATCAGTGCACGTATATGTATCTATCTGGTTACCAAAACCGTTGTTCAAGCCATTAAGTAAAAGATTTACAAACACACACACACACACACACACACATATACATATATATATATATTCGAGGTCTGTCTGAAAAGTGACAAAACTGGGTGTTCTGTATGAACACCCAGCTAAATAGGGATAAAATTATCAAATAAGATGACATTTGATTGGGGTTTATTACATATCAACCCTTCTGGGTTATTTAAGGTCAAATTCGGTTTATACATATATATAGATTAGATATATGTAATTTGTAAATAAATTTTGCAGATATCAATTTTACACGTGCATGAGCTCAATTATTTTGCATATAGATAAAATGTTTCAAGTATTTCTATGTAATATGAAAAATTCTATTTACTGTTAATAAGTTGTTTTCACACAGTTAAATGGTTCCAAGTATTACGATGAAATGAAAAAGGACAGCATTTGGATGACAATCACTGAAGGTTTGGCATGTCTGAAAAGTATCGGTGCTTGGTTAGCAGAGCAGGCGACACTCCCTGCCCCAGATAAACATAGTAGTTTCTGAAAAAGCTCCCTACTCATCTGATCTTACCCTATGTTACATTATTTTCATCAAACTAAAGGAATAATCAAGGTGGCTCGTTTTAAAAGTTTACTGGCCATGAAAAATGCCGCTGAGTCACCCTAGACAATGGTCACCAAATTTAATTAAATATATGAACAGAATTTGGCAGTACATAACCTACAAAAGTTTAGATTAAATAGAAGCCAACAAACGAATGATATATATTGTTTGTTTTCCATCTATCTATCTATCTATCTATTTCTTCTATCATTCGTCCTCTATTTTAATTTTTATATCATCCCTAGTCTCATTCCTAAGAGCAGCCATACTCTTCTTTCTTTTCATACTATAAAATTTTTATCCTATTTGGCTAAGGGAATTTCTAACCCACAAGTTACCAAATTACCAGCCAATTTTGCCTTAATGTTCAAAGAGTTTTCAGAAATCTTCGTCCCAATTTTCTGCCAAATGCTTTCCAAAACCATATTCCTATCTATATGCTAAACAAGACAACTTGTAAATTCCACTGATTCTCTCTCATTCATTTATTTTCTTTATTTCGGGTGGATCATTCTGATTTTTTTATATTAGCCTTGCAGCAATTCACAATAATAAATGAAAAAAAAAACAACAACAAAGAAACATGTATATAATGAAATGAAAGTAATAGTGGCCAACGTTTAGTCCGGTTCAATTTGGTAGAATTCTCTCTAGAAGCTGTTAATCTTGTCAGAGGAATCAAAATGTCATTGTGCATTGCATAAAACTCATAGACAGCAGAGTGGCATTTGTTATAATACTTTCTACTGCCTCATTACTTTTTTTTTCTTTTTAAGACATCTTATTTATTTGTTCTTCAAGAAGGAAAAGGATAAATTCATAATTCAGGCAAGTAAAAGGAAGCAAGGATTTTAGGTTGAAAGTACGGTTAGTCTGCCGTGTTTACTAGGTAGACTATTTATAGCATGGAATTTATATATATATATATATATATATATATATATGACAGAGAGAGAGAGAGACTAGAGAGATAGTCAGAAAGACCGGCATCAACTGTAAAATTTCTTTGGGTTATTAACAAGTTGTTGATTATATAGTAAAATTACATATAGTAAAAACGAATTTAAATCATTTAATATATATATATATATATATATATATATATGTGTGTGTGTGTGTGTGTGTGTGTGTGATATTATTAAACGTAATTATAAAAGAAAATAAAAATTATGACTGGTTTTCCCGAATTCAATTTTCAGTTGCGCAAGTATTTAACGAGTCTGAACTGATATTCTGGACAGTGAGTTCTCATCCAGTGTCATTTTATTGGAAATTTGAAATATATTGTGATATTATTCTGTGCAGTAGCTTTTGAAAAAAGAAGCCTTCTGGTCGCCCTCGACAACGGTCCTCAACTTATATTAAAATACCACTTTCTTATTTTGCAGACTATGTTACACGAATATATCGTCCCAAAGCTTTGGGAATACTTAATGTGCTGGGGTTTTTATTTCAAATTATCAGAATTATAAACTTATTTTTGTATAAAATACTTTTTAGGGAATATCAGTTAGTAGCAAATTCGCAGGTTGTTTTTTTCTGATTTTTATGTTTAATATTTTTATGGTTTACATAAAGAGTTTAATGACTACATTTATTTAAATTTTTGAAATGCATCAATTCACAATGAAAAGAGAGTGCAAGGAAGTTCGGAATTCAGTCACATTCGTCCAGTGTCATTCGTTGAGAAAGTTATCAAAATTCAGCTGCTTTTCCGTCGAAAATTTGAGAAAAACAAGTGAACCTATGAACTGAGAAATAGAAAGAGAGTAACATGAATTTTGCACCAAATTACAAAATATAAATTAAATATCCTGGTAAAAAGGAATATATCTTAAAACTGTAAACATTCTTTGTACAAATGTATATAAACAAGAATCCCCTTTAAAAAGTGTTGATGGAATTTGAGTGCACGTTGTGTTTTTCTTGCGATAATAATAGAGTTGCTTAATTGAAAGAATCTTGGTTTCTTTAATAGGTTTTCTTATATGTGTGACAGTAAACAATTGTTGACATGTTAGCTAAGTTGATAAGTTAGGTACATTCGAAAACTATGTGTCGCTATGTTAGTTGCCGAATGCGAACTCCTGTTGTTTTATGTCATTTTTCGAGGGTATTGTCGTATTCTATCATGCAATGTTTCTTTAGATGCTTTTTAATATAACAGAAGCATCCAAATTAAGACTTTTAACTTTTTACGGAATCACGTGTTTTGTTTACAAGTACGTCCACGTTAGTTTGTTTTCGACTTTGTCAACTTGTATTTGATTTTTCCAGTAATTCTTTTTTGCTTTCCTGTTCGCAAATCGTGTTCTGTATTGAGAACTGATGTCAGATATATTTTCCTTAATCCAAAGTAATATGGTTGTACACGAGAAGAATATAGAATTAGTTGGTCAAATATATTTTTCGACAATTATTCTACGTTTAATAAGGCCAAAAAAGATTGGGAGCAATTTCTTGATGTTCCACGAAATGAAGGAAAACACTGTGAAAATTAAAACGAATATGGTAACGATTTTTATAATAATGAGTGAGACAGAAATAACTTCAGCACTTTACACCCAGGGTCGGCAACCGAGTTTGTTTGTTTTTGGTCCAGTGAACCATCTTACACATGATTGTCATTAGATTACATTATAACTGAATTGAAATGCAACACATACTTGAAATGTAAATTTCTGTGCGAATCCACGGTTTCCTTCTGCTAGAAATATATAAATTGCGAAGCGGAAAATATAAAAACATATTTACTAATACGAAATTGATGATATCATTATTCAAAAGTACATATGCTGGTAAAGACCTTTTTTTCAATATGAAATATACTAAAAATCATTTAAGAACAAGGTTGCGTGACGATCACCAGGACGATGTTTTGCTCCTATTATCGAAGAATATTTCACCTGATATGGAGAAGTTATAGCACAAGAAGCAGAAACTAGAATCTCATTAAATCATTTACCATTTCTAACTGTATTTTGATTGTACCAAGTAATTTGTTTTCTGTTGTGATGGTAGTTGTTTTTTTTCTATTATTCCTGCAGAAAGACAAAGTACTTTGCTTAAGTAGAATTATATCAAATTTCTTGTTTTGTTTCAAAACGCCAGAAAATTTATGATACAAATTAAATAATATGACGCTCATCCATGACACTGCATGTTTGGCTCTTGCTCTCCAAAAGGTTGCCGACCCCTGCTTGTAAATGTTACCTTGCGATGCAAGTAAACCTTAAGCAAATACTAATAGTAGCTACATATAGATAATGTCTTACTCTTCCTTTTCGTATATGATCTGTTACGATTGTAGCATGGGCGGGTGGCCACCATAAATTTGTTGTTGAAACGTTTTTTGAAGAATTGTGAATCTATAATTATTACAACTCATAGTAATACCAATTTTCTATCCTGAACAGCATCATTCCAACATCCCATGAAATGAGCAGAAAGAACTGTTTGGCAAGTACATATACACCAGTCCAAAAATGTTTCAGCAGCAAATCCATGGTAAGCACCGGTCCATGCCATAGTTATAACTGACTGTATCAAAAAAATATACATTATTCATGCAGCTACTATTGCCAGGGGCCTAAATTCGTTTGCATCACATTCATGACGGTTGAAAATGCCGGAGGTATACCCGCTGCACTCTCAGTAATACCAAAATATATTTTACTTTGAGCGTCAGTTTCCATTTTTCTTAATGTGTTATTAGGCTTCACGGATGTGGATTTTTTGTAACAGCTGAAATTGACTACTGACTGATTCATACAGGTAGATTTTCTGATCAATATGAAATAATAATAGATTCCTAGTAATAGGCATCGTTGTTAACTAAATACCTATTGGATATCAGTAAAATAATTTCTCAGGCAAACATAGAGCAAATTGTTCAATTCCATGTCTTCCAGGCACTTACTTGGTCGAAGTCCAATATTATATCCTTTCCCAAAAATACAATCTAAAGCGTAAATAAGACGAATTTGTTTGATATGCACAAAAAAAAAATTTAATTTTATCTTTAAGTTTAATATGCTGGGATCTTATTGCATAGTATTTTCGAATAAATTACACCTGATTGTATCTCATGTGTTTTACGCCGACTACGCCGACGACATAGCGATACTGGCAAATACACCCAACCAAGCCGAAACACTACTGCAGAGTTTGGAATGAGCCGCTGCAGGCATTGGCCTCCATGTCAATGCACACAAAACTGAATATATGCGCTTTAATCAAGCAGGCGACATTTCCACACTAGACAGAACCTCTCTGAAACTAGTAGACAAATTCACCTACCTAGGAAGCAGTCTCTTATCAACCGAAAAAGGCATCGACACGCAGCTAACGAAGGCATGGACAGCTATCGATAAGCTATCGATCATATGGAAATCATACCTGACCGATAAAATGAAAAGCAGTTTCTTCCAAGCTGCGGTCGTATCGATACTGCTGTATGGATGCACCACCTAGACGCAAACAAAACGGCTCGAGAAAAAGCTAGACGGCAATTACCCAAGAATGTTTTGAGCAATACTGAACAAGTCCTGGCGGCAACACCGCACAAGGCATCAACTATACGGCCACCTGCCTCCCATCACGAAAACTATCCAAGCCAGACGAACCAGACACGCAGAACACTGCTGGAGAAGCAGGAATGAGCTCCTCAGTGATGTACTACTATGGACCCCCCATATGGCCGAGCAAAAGCAGGACGACCAGCTAGAACATACATACATCAGCTATGTGAGTATATGGGATGTAGCCCCGAAGACCTGCCAGAAGCGATGAATGATTGGAGAAAGTGGCAAGAGAGGGTCAGGGATATCCGTGCTAGCGGCACGACATGATGATGATGATGATGATGTAGTATCTCATGTAAAAGGTTAAGACACCTGTACCCTTAAGAGGTCTCCTGCGTATTGCACTAGAATTATTCTAGGGGTGAAGCAGTGGCTCTTCTGTAACTCTCTGGAATGTAGACCACTCCTTCATTGCCATTAGTCCAATCTGAACCTGAGTGGTTGTGCTTGATCATTTGCAAACATATGTATAAACTCAAATAGATATATTTGAAATTATTTTTATTTGATAGGGATATTTAATATCCCATTACCGTATGCAAAGTCTCTTTGTAAACGATGCAAAAATATTGATACACAAATACATATATATATATACGCAATTTCCCTAACCTATAGTCGTAAATTATCCCGTACGTATTGATATGCCGTTAAAATCAATTTGCACCTCAATCAACATACATGAAAAAATGTTTTTAGGAAAATGCTTTTCTCATTTAGATTCTTATTTCACAAATATTTTGTCGTAGTAACGTTCGGTCTTTTTCCTTTATTTGTTGTAATCAAGGTTTTACAAATGCTAATAAGCCGAACTATTTATTCACTTCCTGGGGGAAAACACTTCGTTTTACCTATTTAAAAGATATGATGAAGCTGTTAATATTTCTTAACTTCGACTTTGGATTTTTTTCTCTCTTTTCCCTTGAACAAAATTTTATATACATTTCTAATGTAGTACCCTATGTATTGATTGGACTCATGACCGATCTGTAATTAGATCAAATTTTATCCTGTAGCCTATGCTTTCTGCAGGATAAAATGGCTGAAAGCTTTTAACCATAATACCCAGCAAGATAACGCCACTAGTGTACAATGTATCAATGTATAAATAGCGATAATCCCTTATTTCAGAAATCACCAAAACAATTAAATTATAACAGCCATAAGTTCTAATTCCATCAGGCTATACTTATGATAATATCTCCACCCAGATACCGAAAGTGAATTCACTAGCTTATTGGGATAATGAATAATTCATCTTTCACATGTCGTTTGATTTTCCCAGTAATTTTTATACAATATCCAACTCCAGGATTAAACTCACAGCAACAAGTACCTATAATAATAGTCAAAGTGAGGAGGCTAATCCGTGTATATCAGTGTATACTAATAACCCATCCTTCTGAAATTCAGATAGCATATCAGACATAATAATTGGAACGGTTTTCAATATATATAACACACAGGAACACTTTCTCTACAGAGATAAATATGAATAGAAAAAAATCAGAACCTAAGGAGAAACTCTTGGCGAAAATGATGAATGAAAAACTAAGGTTTTTAATAAATATCTTAGAATATCCTGAAATAAAAGGAAGTATTATTCCAATTCTTCGAAACTGATTCAAAAAATAAAATGAAATATTAGCTTTAGGAAGTTGAAATACAGTCACAGAAACAATCTTATATTTGAAATAAAAATGGCATTATTATATTTTTTATCAAATTATAAATATTGTTTCAAGTTCCGAGTAAAATTTCCTGGAAATAAACACATGAAAATAGATAAATGTAATAAATAAAAATCTGGAAAAGCTTTAAATCCAATTATCAAAAACCGATTTATTAAATTGAGATTCGACAGAAACCAGGGAATGTACTCAAGAAATTGTGGGACCAGAGAGCAGATCGTTAAATTGAGAAATATTTGGTTGGGAAAGTGTTTAACAAGTCTCTCTCTCTCTATCTTTCTCTCTCTCTCTCTCTCTCTCTCCCTCTCACTCTATCTCTCTCTATTTATTATATATATATATATATATATATATATAGATGTGTGTGTGTGTGTGTGTGAGTGTGTGTGTGTGTGTGTGTGTGTGTGTCTTTGTTTATGACTTTCTATTCTTTTGCCAATTCTCCCTCAATCTTTTTCCTTTCTCTCTTTGTATGTTAGTTTAAGTTTAGGCTCGCACAGGCTTGCACACACACACACACACACACACACACACACACACACACACACACACACACACACACACACACACATATATGTGTATATATATATATATATATATATATATATATATATATAAAGTACATTTCATTCTATCATTGAGTAAACAAACGCAGTCTTTACTCAGTGTGTGTGTGTTAGATATTTGTGAGTGTGTGTGAGGGGTGCACGTTGACATCTGTGTGTACGTCAGCATGTATGTGTGTATGTGTGATTCAATTTATATCTACCCATTTTCTTAAATGCGTTATAAGGTTAAATATGTCACCGGAATTTTTCTAATGTACTTCATGGCAAGAATATTTCATATCTATTTGGAAACAAATAGTTTTATTCGTGTTTTTTTCCGAAGTTTTTCTTGTATTTCAAAACATGATTTTTGCATCAGAAAGATAATAAATTCGTAAGAAAAGGGATATGAGTGAATGATTTATGCTAGAATTCATATTAAATATTTTTATGAAAATTCTGAAAAAAAAAAGTTGATAAAATGGTACATTTAAGAAAAATTTTGACCTATAATTCGCGAAATTCCATGAATAGCAAAATGAGTACCTTTGTTTTAAATTTAATCATTTTGATTTTAATGCATGTTTCATTGGTTGATTTATGCAATCTGCAAGAATGGAAATGATTTATATATATGTACATATGTGACTTTAGACATATATAGGTAAATTAAATCATAAATATATCCTTATTTTACGTTGTGGTAAAAATCGAATATTGTAACTTGATCTCAGACAGGGAAAAAAGTGGACAAACACGTATTTATACTTTCGTCCAACGTTTATTAATGTTTCAATAGACCAGTATTATTATTTCAATGGATTTCATAGGGAAGCCCATAGCGTAATGGCTAAAATTCTGGACTGTGACTTCGACGAAAGAAAGTTAATACTTCAGTCGCACTATAACGTTAAATTGCCCTGTCGGCTGGTGTTGTAGCGTACAACGACTGCTTCTCTACCGAGGGGTATCCCCCCCCCCCACCGACGAGATTCCTGAATATGACACTAAAACATCTGATGGAAAGGTTCCACTGATGCTGGAGCTTTAAGGAATATGGCGCACCCCTTCATTGCCATTGTTCCCAGCTCTACTCTGGCTCGAAATGGTAGAACCTGATAGGGCCCTATCTATGGGTTAACTATAACTAAATGTGTACTGAATTGTTTGAAATAGAACTATTTGCATAAAAATGTATTTGTTGTTAAATAAGCTACATAGGTTGATATGCCATAAAACCTAAACAAGCAACCTATTATTTTATTAAACAAGCAACCTATTACTTTATACGAGGAACCTTCAATAAGATTCCAAACTTTTCTGTAAAGCCTAGACTGTTGAAAATTCACCATGTTATTGCTATACATCTTATTAGATGACTGACAAATTTTTATTATTTCAAGTTTAAATGAACAGCTACAGCAGCAATTTGAATACACCCTACTAAAACCTGATAGTCCCAGATGGTGAATTTCAAAAATGCAATATGGACTTTAGAAGAGCGAAATGCAATAAAATTCTGTTTTAAACTTGAAAAAAATACCATGCGATGAAAGCTGGATCTACTACTATGACCGAGAGACCATGAGCCTGAGTTCCAAGAGGAAGAATGTTAGTTCTCCCAGACCCAAGAAGGTCAGACAGAGCAAATCCACCGACAAACTTTTGATTATCTTCTTTTTTTTTTTGACAGTACTGGCATGATCTACATGCACTGGGTTCCCACTGGAGAGACAGTCATCAAGGTTGAGGTTTTAAGGGAGTTCAGGAAGAGATTCCTTGGGAAGAGGCCAGCACTCTTCAAATCGGCTCAGTGCTATTTCCCCCAGGACAATGTACCAGTAGATAACTCCATCCTTGTTACAGACTAATAATAGTCCTTTAATTTGGTGATTCATTTGTATGTCAAACTCCCATAAGTGTTCATTATTATTATCTCACTAGAGTTTTTCACACCAGCGTTAGCCGATGGTCTTTCACTGGAGTTTGAGTGACAGCTAGTCTTCTCAAGTCTCCAGGACTTTTCTCAGTATTCTGGCTGTTCTCCATAATGCTGTTGTTTCGATGGTCTCCACTCGTCCTCCAACTTCCGATCCTCCAGTCGCTTTAAATCCTTTAGATGCTGTGCCGAATGCACCACTAGAGATTGGTATAATCGTCGCCTTCATGTTCCATTTTTTTAAATTCCTCAGCAAGGTCTAAATACTTAGGCTTCTTTTCAATCTTCTTCTGTTTTATTCTGTGGTCAGCTGGTACAGCGAAGTCTACCATTTTGCAAGTTCTCTTTTTTATTGTTAGTTACAATAAGGTCTGTTTATCTGGCCGAGATTAGGTGATCCGATTTTATGTCAAAGTCTTATTAGAGTTTCTGTGTGTCATTCTCCAGGACAGCTGCTGGCTTGTGCATATACTATTTGTTCCTGTGGTGAAATTTCAATTTCTTTTAAATCTCCAAGTAAATCACCTTGCCCACCAGTTCGTGTCTAGTCTTATACTGCTCCTGTGCTAATTTGCTGCATTCGCTTATTATGTGATTAATGGTTTCGTCTCTTTCCCCACGTAACATACAGTTACTATTTTGTTGCGTCTTATCTATTCTCGCTTTGATTTTATTGGTTCTTATGGCGTTGATTTGTGCTTCTATTAGTAGAGATTCTGTTTCTCTTTTACAGTTTCCTTTCCTTAGCTCCGTCCAGGTTTTCTCGTGCAAGATGACATTTATTTGTCATTTAAAACGCCCACAAAGTTGTTTTTCTTCCCATTTTTCTAGTTATTGTCATTCTGTTGGTCACCCTGTTGTCAGTATCATTTTTGATGGGTGAAGTCAGTCTTCTTTCCAGTTTTTCTATGTAGTGCTCAAGTCGTCGTATCGATGCGTCAGTATTGTCTTCAATGTTGGTAAGTCCTCTTCCTTCCTCTTTCTTAATAGATATAATTTGTCAACGTCGTCTATGGGATGTAGTGCCTTATGCATGGTCATTAGTTTCCCTGTTCTTTGGTCCATTTGCTTAGTTCTTCTCTGGTCCACTTCACAAAGTCCCCCGAATATCTAACGAGTGTTACAGCCCAGGTATTCATTCCTTACTCCTTTTCAAGTTTTTCACACCACCGTTAGCCGATGGTTTCACAATGGATTTTGAGTTAGAGCATCTCCCCAATTCGACAGGACTCTTCTCAGGATTCTGGCCGATCTCAGTAATGCTGTAGTTTGGATGGACTCCACTTGTTCTCTTATTTCAAATCCTCCAGTACTTGTATCATTCTTTCACAATGGATTTTGAGTTAGAGCATCTCCCCAATTCTACAGGACTCTTCTCAGGATTCTGGCCGATCTCAGTAATGCTGTAGTTTGGATGGACTCCACTTGTTCTCTTATTTCAAATCCTCCAGTACTTGTATCATTCTTTTAGTGACTGTACCAAGACAACCTATAACAATCATTTTAATCGTTAATTTCATGTTCCACATTTTTTAAATTCCCTAGTAAGATCCGGGCACTTATCTTTCTTTTCGCTTTCTTTCAAAGTTAATGTTTGGTGATCCAGGACAGCAACGTAGACAATTCGGCAGTTTATCACTCTTTTTTTTATTATTATTACTAAGTCTGATGGTCTGACTGAGATTAGGTGATCCGTTAGTATCTCAAAATCCTAGAGGAGTTTGGGTTTTATTGTCCAGGACAGATGCCGGGTTGTGAATACACCTTTTATTAGTGTGGTAAACTTTTAATTTCTTGCACAATCCTATCCAATTCGTCGTGTCTGGTCTTACACTCTTTTTGAGAAAATTTGCTGCATTCGCTTATTATGTGATTGGTCGTTTCATTTCTATAACTACATAATCTACATCTACTGTTTTGTTTCCTCTGGTGTATTATTTCTTTAATATGATTGGTCCTTATGGCGTTGTTTCGAGCTCCTATGGAAAGAGATTCAATTTTTCTCTTAATATTTAAATTCTTTTGCAACGTTGATGTTTGTTCTTGTGAGATATCGCCTGTTAGTCGGTTAAACGTCCATGGATTGGTGTAACATATTGACCCCACCCAAGCTGACAAAACAGAAAATACACCAGTGTAAATAACAGGTTCATCCGGTCGAGTAATATCAGGGTATAACCTTGACCGTGGACGGATTGAATGAGTGCAATTTGTGACGCCCACAAGAAGAAGGTGGACGTAGAACAATTATATAACTCGGTGCACAGGAAGTTCAATCAGTTGGTCAGAAGATGCTGGAGTGAGGATCATGTACCAGAGAGGCTGGGCCCCCAGGCCCCTGTTGAGTAGCCCAGGAGAACGGGAAAGAAACGCTGTTATGGCAATAAGAGTGGGGAGTCAATATGTTGCAGTTCTGTTCGGTCTCCAACTCTCTCTCACAGTAAAACCTTTAGTAACCCTTTCGAACCCTTTCAAATAAAGTAAGTGGGATACTTTTCTAATGAACTGTGTCGCCCATCTTTATTGTGTCATTATTATGATTCTGCATTCATATGTGTATGTATAGTTGGTCATGGCTATACAATCTTGGTTTATATACAATTTTTGTTTCCTGCTAATTACCGTTCTGTTGATCCACATGTTTTCATTGTAGTTTCTGGTGGTAGAAATCAGTCTTCCACCATGCATTTCTATGTAGTCTTCGCGTCTTTGTATTGATGCGCCAACGTTATCTTGAATGCAGGTAAGTTCTCATTCTCCTTTTCTCGATGCATTTAGTCTGTTAATTTTATTTCTGGGATGTAAGGCCTTATGGATATCTCTTGGTCTCCTTTGAGAGATTTTCACACGAGCGTTTGCTGATGGTCTTCCACTGGAGTCTGAGCGACAGCAAGTCTCCTCACGTTTCCAGGACTCTTCTCAGTATTCAAGCCGATCTTAATGCTTTAGTTTAGATGTTCTCCACTCGTCCTCTCCTTTCCGATACGCCCAGTCTTTTTACCCTACTTTGGTGACAGTTCCTAGTGCATAAATTACAATTGGTATTCACTTTTATGATCCATTTTTTTGTTTAGTTCTCTTGCATGGTCTTGGTATTGATCTCTGTTTAGCTTTCTATTAATTTTACTTTGAAGTCTGTCTGGATGGCTAAGTCCACTTTTCTCCAGGTTCTCATTTTCTTTTTTACTATTACTAGATCTGGTCTCTGGCTAAGATTAGTTGATCCGTTTGTATCTACCAATTGTAGAGAAGTTTTTCCATTTCATTCTCTATGACGAAGACCAGGTTGTGCATATACCATTTGTTTGTGTTGTTGTTGTTGTTGTTGTTCTTCTTCTTCTTCTTCTTCTTCTTCTTATTATTATTATAATTATTGTTGTTGTTGTCGTGGTCTTCAGATATGACTGGTGGAAGAACAACTCAAAGAACGGGTGATTGGTAAACGTTATTGCATTAGCAGAAAAAAGAAGTCATACAAAGGAAGTACTAGCCGTGCTCGGCTTGCAGTCCGTCTGTCCAATGTCTTGTAAAGAACGAGAAGTTGCCTCCCTTTATTTCTTGTAATTTTTCTTACAAGAAGGCACAAGACGTTAAGTTTTGGGGGGAAGGGGAAGGGTGCGGTCTTGCGTTGACTATGTTTACTAAGGGGACCTAGCTAGCCACATTCGCCGACCCATTCAACAGTACAGTATATAACCATTCATTCATCGACATACGCGCTGCAACCACCAAAATACCACATTTGCTCTATGAAAGAAGACTTACTTAAAACCCTGAAAGTGATGTTTGATTTTATTTACAATTTGTGATTTATTTACAATGAATTTATATGATGGGAAGGGGAGAAAAACCCGGAAATATATACATACGAAAACTAAGGAAAAATTCCCCGTTTGGTTGCCCTCCCTTCCCCCCGTCTACGAAAATGGAGGCCGACTGTTTTCCGGTGTCCGAAAACAATGAAAACAATTAGGACCTACCCTAGATGGGACAGAGATCCTACTCTTGTGGGGTAAAGAAATACAGGGTTGGGCGCGGAATGGGACAATAAAAGAAGGCAGGTAATATGATTTTTTATATACATGTGAATTTTTTCAAGATCTTCAATAAAAGCGGGCTGGAGTATGGGCAGAGGTACAAAAATAATGGGGATGGGGAAGATCTTGAGAACTAACGACTACATGACGGGGACAATGACTGACAACATACTGCTAACTAGGCTTCGAGGGGAAAAAGCGTTGCCTACTTACCGGGGGTGGGGTCCCGAAGGATCCGTATTGTAGACGCCATGGGCCGGCAGAGGAGGGAAGGATGACTCCAACATTGCCCCCTTCTTATGACCAGGCGTTTTCTATCGCATCTGATTGTGACCCTAAGCGAATGCCTAAAATACAAAACCAGATCACGATGAGAAAAGTTTGCATCGTCATACAATCCCTTCTTTCGCGTAGTCCAAATCACCATTCGAGCTACATTAGGATCGCGAGAAACACCACATGTTTCTCACCCTGAAACGGAGGAAGAACGTTGTCCACAACGTAACCAACGTAGCCTTGAAGCTTCTTCCAATATACTGCCGCAGCGAGGACAATCAGGCATGTCTGCCAGGCCCGCTTTGTAGTTCAAGCCGAGAAGGGGTAACGCATTCCGTGCAAGTCACCAGGTGAGCGAGAACTCGGAGGACATCGAGAAGAGGAGACAGGGGGCGGTCCTGCTGGACCGAACGCTCGATCGCGAATACCCCCGAACGCTTTCCGTTCACCTGCACCACTGCCTAAGGGTTGTGGTACATCATGCTAATCCATCTGCAGAACTCCGGTTTGAATCTGGCAGTCTCCAAAACAGTCGTCAAAAACAGATGGTCAACCCTATCGAAGGCCTTGGACTGATCTAAACTGATCAGCGCTGCTTCGGTGTCGTCTTCTATTCCCTCTAGGACCTCGCAAATCAAGTGCAGATTGTCCTGGATCGATCTTCCCTTCACAGCAAAGGTCTGCTCGGGGCCGATCAGATCACTGATGACACGCTGTAAACGATTCGCTAAGACCCGGGACAAAATCTTTAACTCAGTGTTAAGCAGAGTTATGGGCCTGTAGTCATCTAAACCCTCCCCAACATGCTTGCCACCTTTCTTCAGCAATGTGATCACGCCCTTGGTAATGCAACCAGGGATGGCTCCCTGGGCGAACCAATGGTTGAACACATCCGTCGGAATAGGGACAAACATATACGACATCCTCAAGTACACTTCGCAGGGCAAATCATCTAGTCCCGGCGACTTGTTGAGGCCGACATGCTTCAACGCGTCACGGACTTCGGCGAGATAGCTACGAAACTCCTGGAGCGGGAGATCAGTGCAGCGGGCAAAGTGATCCCGAAAATGCGCCCGAAAGGCATCACGCATCTCGTCACTCGATCGCAGCAGTCGCCCGTCCGGGGTCTTGACACAATCGATGTACCGATCGGGAAACCTTCGCACTTCTTCTTCACACGTTCGATTTCACAGCTTCATTGAGAACTCTATTTAACCTAGATCTAACTACGAATCCCTTGTAGCGCTCGCTACTCTCACGCTCCAGGTCCCTCCTAGCTAGTTCTACACCTAGGAAGTCCCCGCCAGCTACCGCCCGGGAGAGTCTATCTTCTATAGATTTCGCCTCCTTGGTCCTATCTAGGTTGAGCTGTCGACCGTATTTGGTGAAGAAGTCTGTAATCCTATATTTGAGAGAAACCCACCACCTATTTTCGGTAACTGCCCCCACTAACGCCCGCTTAATTAGGGATTCTAGCTGATCCCGGAAGTCCCGTCTCCAGTAAGGAGGTATTAAACTTCCAGTAGCCGGCTAGACTAGGCCTATTAGCTAACTGCAGACTGACTCTAACAAGCTTATGGTCAGTCCACGCTATCAAGTGGAACGTGGGACAACTTACGAAATAAATATCAGCTCGTCTAACTAACACTCTGTCCAAGTAGGAACCTACTTTGGCAGAGGGCGAGCTATCAAGCCACGTCCGCATCTCCCGCCCTGGGTGATCAAGACGAAACCTGTCGACTAGGTCGTGACGACTCACGAAGCCGACAAGGCTGCTTTCACACCTTCCCGTCCTTCTAGCTCCCCGCCCGCCCTTATCTATCTTGGTATCAAGGATCGCATTCCAATCACCCATTAAAACTAGCCGCTTCGTATCGTCCAGGAACGGCGCCAACCGACGAAAAAAGGAAATTCTCTCCGCAGCGATATTGGACGCATAAACCGCAACCAGACGGAACTTGAAACTTTTCACGTCAACATCGGCCACAAGCAGCCTGCCCACGTCACCTGCAAAAACAACGTCAACATCAGCATCAAGGCTGCGTCCAACTAGTAAGGAGACCCAAGCGCTGGTGCGGCTGCTGTATGCTGAGAAAACGTCAAAGTCGCTTTCAAGCACCCGACAGTCGGCACCGCAAGTGAAGTGGGTCTCTTGCACTGCAGGAACATCTCTTCCGAGGTTCGTGAGTTCACCAAGCAAGCGCGTGCACTTGCTTGAATCCCTCAGTCCCCTCATTTTCAAATTGGCAAGGTTTAGAGCCATCAGTCCTACTTACCTTACTCAGTGTCGACTACGGGCCGGAAATCCTTCGGGGTGAGGATGCCGACGGCCTGACGCGGGGAACCGGTGCCGAGTTCAGTTATAATCCTGTTGTCCTTGGTGATTCCACCGACATCTATGGGTAACTGCAACTTTCGTGACCTATAAAGAGAGGGGTGAACCAAAATAGGGACCCTACCCGACCATAAAGGTATACATTTTTTCAGGGAGGAGTGCTCCATCTCCGCCAACTTCATGCCCGTATCAGTCTGACAGACCGTACTCAGGATCTTCCACACGCCCTTGGTACGGTCGCCAGCTGACGGACAAAAGTGGTCACCATGGCTGCACTCCGGAAATTTGCGGGATTTGAGACATAAGATCTTTTATTTTGTCCAGGTTCAGCAGCGGCTTTAGTGCCTTTCAAAGCTGGAAGTCGCCGACTGCTTCCAGCTCTAGTGAGTACAAAGCCGCTGACTGCTGGATCTGTTGGATTGTTAGTTCTTCCTCCAGCTGATTTGGGTTTTTTTTGCCAGCAGGAGGGTCATGTTACTGTTTTTGTGTGGCCGGAAAAAGTTCTTAGGATGATATGGTAGAGGGGCTAAGGGAGGGAAGAGATGATGTCCTTGTTATTGTAGATCTTGAAAAAATTCACATGCATATATAAAAAAATCATATTATCTACCTTCTTTTATTGTCCCATTCCGCGCCAACCCTGTATTTCTTCTTTTCACATTCTTCCAGTTTTATTCTGTGGTCCGCCTGAACAGCAAATTCAACAATTTTGCAAATTTTCTTTTTTTTTTATTACTATAAGGTCTGGTCTTCTGATTATTATTATTAAGAAGGAATTCTGACTTACCTGTCATGGCAAATTGGAAACACACTCCACCCGTGTTAAAAATGTATAAAAAAATTAAGAACTCAAAGCCAAGTATCCTGGATCATATGAAAATCTGTAGAAAACAACTGGATATCTGGTAATACTTTTCATCCAACTAATGAATATTGTACTTCACCTGTGCATTTTTCGTTGCTTATTTTATACCATAAAAACCTTTTTCAAAAACAATTCAAATACTTTCTAAGACAAACAAGCACAATTTATTTTACTGGCCGTGACCTTAGTTCAAAATTAGTTGAGAACAATGAAAATATAAAACAAAATAAATGCTGAATAAATAAATATTTCTATTCGACATTTCCTCCCAAGCGATTTCAATCATTTTGTGTAGGTACTGTTTACTTTTGGTGAAAACAATTATTTTGCTGATGTTGTTAATAATTAGTAGGAGTCCTTTGCTTACCGTTTCAAATGAAGATATTTAGTGTAGGTGTTGAAAGGTATTTCATTTATCTTTAGTTGTTTATTTTTTAATATAAGCTGCATTCCAGATCTATAAAGATTTTGCTTGTTATTTATATGTACCAATTTGTTTTCTTGGTGAAGACTTCTGTATTTCAGCAAATGTTTATTTACCAGTGTTATTCCTTTATGCTGAATAAATGTGTTGTTTGAGGTTGGAATACGAAACGACGGAAGTGGGCGGTTGCAGTATGGTTAATGAAGGTAATCAAATATATGTGGAGAGCGGTTGTGTTGTTTCTATGAACGTACAATAAAAATATCTTCCAAAGATCTATAGATTGTTAAGCAGAAGAAAGTTCACCATGTTCGTCATCCTCATAAAAGTTTACAGACAGAATGGATTTCTTTGAATACCTCTCGCATTCCATCTCTATATGAACGGCATCTAGACAGCATCAAGTGTCTGCACAGAGTTTTTGCTGGTTGGCCAAGACTTGTGTGTCCATTGGTCGATCTATTAGATAATGTTGCATAACTTTTACAGTCGTGGTCAGTATGTCTAAGTTGGCTTACTTAAATGGCTTGTAAGATTAGATATAATTAGGTGAAATGAATCATGAGAAAAATATAAAGAGAAACAACGAATCCAAAAGTAAGAGTTTCCGTCGCATCAATATTATATCATATATATATATATATATATATATATATATATATATACGTGTATGTTACATCCAGGTTTTACAACAACTTTCAACCCATACATTTCTGTTCCTCCTCATTTCTTTTTTTTTATTTATTTATTCATTTTTTAAATGAGTAAGAATTCATTGAAAGAATAATTGTATTATTTTTTTCTCTCGATTATGTAATGGCTATCAGACGGAGTTATTTTCTCATATGGCGTGATCAGTTAAAATAAACATATAAAAGCCAAATGACGAGTTGTTGAGCGTTTCTTCGCACTATAGCTTGGTATGAAACTTACTAATTTGTGTATTAATTATCATATAGCAAGAACTTCTGGAGATTTATTAGAATCCTCTTATAGTTTCTCAAACTTGATCATACCCAGCTCATCTTCTTTGGGTATATATATATATATATATATATACATATATATATATATATATATATATATATATATTGTAGCAGGAGTACTACAAGGGGACACGCTGGCTCCGTATCTCTTTATCATTTGTCTAGACTACGTACTTAGAACATCGATTGACAAAATCAAAGAGAATAGCTTCGAACTGACCAAGAAAAGAAGCAGAAGATACCCCGCAACAACAATTACCGACTCCGACTACGCCGATGACATAGCGATACTGGCAAATACACCTGACCAAGCCGAAAAACTTCTGCATAGTTTGGAACGAGCAGCAGCAAGCATAGGCCTCCATGTTAATGCACATAAAACGGAATATATGTGCTATAACCAAACGGGGGACATCTCCACTCTAGAAGGAACCCCTCTTAAACTAGTAGACAAATTCACGTACCTGGGAAGCAGCGTCGAATCAACTGAAAAGGACATCGAAACGAGGTTAACAAAGGCATGGACAGCTATCAATAGGCTATCGACTATATGGAAATCAGACCTAACCGATAAAATGAAACGCAGCTTCTTCCAGGCAGCGGTCACATCGATACTGCTATATGGATGCACTACATGGACGCTAACAAAACGGCTGGAGAAGAAACTAGATGGCAATTACACAAGAATGCTGCGTGCAATCCTGAAAAAGTCCTGGCAGCAACACCCCACAAGACACCAACTGTACGGCCACCTGCCCCCTATCACGAAAACTATTCAAGTTAGGCGAACCAGACATGCAGGACATTGCTGGAGAAGCAGAGATGAACTCATAAGAGATGTACTCTTATGGATCCCCACACACGGCCGCGCAAAAGCAGGACGACCAGCACGAACGTACATTTAGCAGCTATATGAGGATACAGGTTGTTGTCCTGAAGACCTGCCTAGGGCGATGAATGATAGGGAGGAGTGGCGAGAGAGGGTCAGGGATATCCGTGCTGCCAGCACGATATGATGATGATGATGATGATATTTAGACAGCAAGTTATTATTCAAGTTTGGCTTTAGACATGAAACACTGTTTACTATTTTTCATTTTATTTTTTCAAGTTTCCTTGTTATTTTTCTCGTGTCGGCGTCTAGGTGGTAAAGGAATTCTATATCTTCTGCCCAAGCAATTTCGGCCATAGTTTATATATATATATATATATATATATATATATATATATATATATATATATATATATATACATATATATATATATATATATATATATATTGAAATGACTACAAAGTGTTGAACTTCGGTCGTGAAGTGACCGAGTTAGAAATACAGACGCTTTATTACGTACATTTTCGAATTAGAAAAGTTATCAAATATGTAATCCCCCCTGTCAGCAATGGGTTAAATAGTGCTATTGCTGTAATTTACAAATGAGGCTTTGAAATTGAATAATCAAGAAATGTTTGACAGTAAAATGTAACAACAACAAAAAATAGCAGAAAAAAGAAAAACAAAACCATGTCTACACAAACTTATGTTTTAAATCTTACCTCACTTTTTAACAGTACGTTGTTTTGACGACTTAACTAAACCTGCCTTCAAATATATTTTACAAGTATTTTTTTCTAATGTAACATTGTAGGAGACACTAAACAGAGACAAAAATAGGGGAAATATTAAAAAAAAACTAAACTTGAACAGGTCCATCATTGTCAAGAGTTGTTGGTAGATTTTGGTATCCTTACGTTTGCCACAAATTCTCTTCCGAAATGCTGAATAGTATTTTGTCTTTGACGTGGATTTCACCAGATTCTTCGGTGTTTTCAATATTTTTTCCCTAGCCATTCATTGCTTTCTCCATTTCCTGATATTGTCACGAAAATATCATTCTTTCTTTTAATCTCTTTCCGTTATTTAGGTTTTCAAAGTGCGAACTTTGCGAAAGAGGCTTTCAGATATGGTTAGGATCAGAATGAAAACAGATAAATAGATTACGAATATATATATATATATATATATATATATATATATATATATATATATATATATATATATATATATATAAGTTTCGGTTGTCACTAAATTACTTTGTGGGTTTGTGTCGAACGAAGAGCATTATAATATGGAGAGTGCTCAATATCTATGATAGAGATAATATATAACGATAATAAATAAATATATAATAGATTTATATATTTAATTCTGCGACGCATGGGTTTGATGGAGTTTTTTGCAAAACAACAATTATATATATATATATATATATATATATATAGAGAGAGAGAGAGAGAGATAGATAGATGCATTCATACATGCATACATACATATTGAACAGAATGAGATTGATATTGAATGAAAAGGATATATATGAACAGATATATACATATATATAGATAGATAGATCGATAAATAGATAGATAACCTATGAAAAAGGGGACATCGGATCGCCCTCGATTATGGCGTCAAACTTTACTTACCTACAACATAATCGTTACTATACTTCATGAAAGGAAAGATCCTTTTTAAAACTTAATATGCGAATGAAATACAATTACCTAAATATAGAATACTTGATCTTTAAAGGAATTTATACGTTTGAATATTTTTTATTATAATTCTAGTTAACTTTGTTTTACAAGTGCAAATTGAAATTCTTTCAATAGATGTCATTCTTCTATACGTGTTTGCGTGCATACATCTGAGTTTGAGTGCATTTTTAAGTTTTTTTAGTAAATTGAAAAAAAAAGAAGTTTCAATTAACCATACGAACAAATAATATAAGCACAAACCAAAATAAGTCCTGAGAGATTAGACCCACAAACTTCTGTGGGATTTTGAGATGGAACCGATTACTTAATGTTGGCTAGACGGCCAGACATGGTGATAGTCAAGAAAATAAGAGAGGCAACTGAATAGCGGACTTGGCTGTCCTTGCGAACCACAGGGTATAATTAAAATAAATCGAAAACAGATTTAAAAAAACCTGCACCTGTAACGATGATGCCAATTGTTTATTAGCTCACACGGTACAGTCATCAAAGGGCTGGAAAAGGGAATGGAGAACCTGGAAATAAGATGACGAGTAGAACCCATCATACCAATTCAATTATTAAGATTGTCCAGAATACTGAGAAGAGTCCTGGAGACTTGAGGGGACTTGCTATCACTTGGACCCCAGAGAGAAATCATCGGCTAACGGTGATCTGAGAAAATCTCAAAATAATAATAATAATAATAATACTAATAATAATAATCAACAATAATTTTTTATTGTACAGTGAATGTCGAATTTATTATTTGTTTACAATCAAATACAATCATAGTGATATTTTCAGATCAACATTCATAAAGGCATTCGGAATTGGTCCCCTCTGCAATATACGTGGTGCATTCAATAGGTTTCCAGAATTATTTTTGTACAGGCATGTAAAATTCGCGTACACTCCTGAAAATCCAGTATGTTATTGCTATACATTTTATGAGATGACAGACCAATTTTTATGATTTCAGATTCAAATGAACAGCTACTGCAGCAATTGATATACACTCTACTAAAACCTGATTGTCACATCTGGTGAATTTCAAAATGCAATCTGGACGTGAGGACACTTTAGAAGAACGATATGCAATAAAGTTCTATTTTAAAATTGGAAAAAATAACACAGAAACGGATGGGATTCTTCAGACTGATTTTGGAGCATCTTGCATTAATCGAGCATCGCTTTTGAGTGGCATATGAGATTCAAGGAAGGCAGGGAATCTGTAAGGGATGATGAGAGGTGGGGGAGGAGTAAGGAAGTCAATACACCAGAGTTGATTGGCCAAAGGGTTTGGGTTAGGGTTAAGGTTACGATGTTGACATTTTTAAGTGAGTTCAGGAAGAGATTCCGTCGGAGGAGGTTAGCACTCTTCAAATCTAGTCAGTGCTGTTTCCACCAGGACAATGCACAGTCGTCAACTCCATCCTTGTCACAGATTATTTGATGGGCATCAATATAGTTCCTCAGCCTACCTATAGTCGAGACGTTGCTCCCTGTGACTTTTGCTTATTCCCTAAGCTCAGAGGCTGTCGTTATGAGACAATTGAAAAGATGAAAGAGGCTCATATGAAGGTCATTGACATGCTCACACAAGAGGACTTCCATGTGGCCTTCCAGAAGTTGTTGGACAATACAACAAGTGTATTGAAGCTGGACGAGATTACTTCGAAGGGGACTAGAGTTTCGTGAGTGTACTATCAATAAAAGTGCCCATACGAAAAAAAGTTTGGAAACTTATTTAATGATCCTCGTATATCAATTGTGTTATTGGTTTAAGTTATCAAGTTACATAATGGTATTTATTTAGAACACTAGTTGAGCCTTGAATACAAACGGATAACCTCCAGGACAAAGTAATATATCAAAACATATTCGTAGGAAAAGTTTCTTTTTTATGAATGACCTGAAAAATGAAATTGTTTGCCAACCAGATTAGCAGATTATTTTTAATAACTATGTTTCTTAATGGATACAGCATACTTCTGTTGTTGTGCTACAACTAAGCCAAGCCTAGTAAAAAACAACCTTTAATTTTTTATAACACGGTGGCCATAAGTTTCTAACAATCGTATTTCAAATACTCACACATATTTTTCTTTCACTGTGTCTTCTCTCTGTCCTTCTCTCTCTCTCTCTCTCTCTCTCTCTCTCTCTCTGACTATCAATCTATCTATCTCTCTCACTCTCTCTCTCTCTCTCTCTATATATATATATATATATATATATATATATATAAGTAAATTTGACGACTGCAGTTGACGATGATCCGAAGGCTACTTTTCAATTGCTACTAAACCGACCGAGGTGTAAGAGGAGGCGTTTCTTCTATACCCCCACTTTACATTCGATACGTATCTTATAATGCTGAGTGTTAAGCCAGGAGGTATCAGATCCCATTTCTAAGTTTTTGGTATGACTCGACCTGGGATAGAACCCTCGTCTCGCGGGGCATTGACGATCACTCTAACGACTGGGCCAATCTCACAGCTCCTCCAAAGAACAAATCTCAGAATTTAACTTACAAGATTTCCTCTGAATTGTAATGTTGTAAAAAGCTAGTTTGAACCCCCAGTCACTTTATTGCATTTACTTTTTGACTAATATCTTTTGAGAAAGGTGGGAGTTCTTTTACTTCCTCCTATGGGTTAAATACTGTTCTTCAACAAAGATTGTTTTTGTATTAAAAAAAAAGCAAGAAGTTTGAAATGCCGTTAGAGAAACCAAGCCATAATTATGATCCTTGACCAGATGACTCACCATGACTAGGGACTCTAATATGTCCAATTATTTGCCTCACCATGACTAGGGACCCTTATTTGCCTACTCTTTGTCTTACCAAGTCTAGGGACCCTAATGTACCTACTATTTGCCTCACCATCGATGAGGATCCTAATATACCCTATTAATAGCTTCACTATGACTAGGGACCCTAATTTGCCTACTATTTGCCTCGCCATGGCTGAGGACCCTAATGTACCCTACAATTAGCCTCACCATGACTTGGGACCCTAATGCACTCTAATATTTGTCTCACCATGACAAGGGCTCCTAATGTACCTACATTAATCCTCACCATAGATGAGGATCCTAATGTACCCTGAAATTAGCCTCACCATAACTAAAGACCCTAATTTGCCTATTACTATGCCTTATTTGCCTTACTATGGCTGAGGACCCTAATGTATCCAACTATTAGCCTCACCATGACTAAGGACCCTAACGAACTCTAATATTTGTTTCACCATCACTAAGGACCCTAATGTACCTACTATTTGCCTTACTTTGGCTGAGGACCCTAATGTACACTACTATTAGCCTCACTATGACATAGTACCCTAATGTACCCAACCATTTGCCAGTATGTGGTAAGAGAAATGATGGATTCATACTTTCTTTCAAAGATCTTTTGCACCAAGTCAAATACAAATAACCACGTCAATGATTTGACGTACACTAATGTACACTACTATTAGCCTCACTATGACATAGTACCCTAATGTACCCTACCATTTGCCAGTATGTGGTAAGAGAAATGATGGATTCATACTTTTTTCCAAAGATCTTTTGCACCAAGTCAAATACAAATAACCACGTCAATGATTTGAACCTGACCTTTCGTGTTTATTTGCTATTACGTTACGTGCCAACTTACGCTACAAGGTCTTTCAAAATATGAGATTAATTCTAACCTAGCTTTTACCCTTAAAATATATCAGTTGTATGATTCATTTTCTACACTTCATTTTAATTAATTGTCAAAATTGAATCGATGAATTGATGTTTACTCACGCTTTTCCGCCAGTCTATCGGTTTCATGTAAGATTATCATGTAAGACTTGCTAATTGACATAAGAGAGAAAATAAGAGAAAAGCTAAACACATACTCAGTGTTCTTTGCGTGTAGAAAAAAATGTCTTCATTATTGAGGAATGAGAGTTGAATAGAGAGTAAGAAAAAAATCAATCAAATTTTCCAACTTCCTTTAGTACAAAGGATATGATCATTGGTAATAGATTAATTGAAATATTATAGGCCGAATGTAAAAAAAAAATACGATAAATGCTACGTTGCAACTAAAGAATGGCTGCATAAATGAAATTTTATTTAAGCAAGTAGGCAATTACTACCATGATATTAAAAGGGAAATAATACTATGATAAATCTGTTAAAAACAGGTATAAAATCAAGACGGAAAGCAAGGAAAAACAGTTGAATTCGTTCCTATAATGTGGAATTGGGCCTGCTATAAGCAATAAGTCATTTAACAGCGGCAAAAAGGATGATTGATGGCACGGGTGACATTTTCTATAAAAATCATTTAAGTGAAAATTCCACCAGAAGTAGCAAAACATAGTGTCGACTTTGTGTGTCCTTATTCCTCTACGGAGGATGCAGTGGCCGAATTCTAAACCTGAACAGATAGATAGATATGAACTGAGATAGATAGATAGATAGATAGATAGATAGATAGATAGATACTCTTGGTAAATCGATCAAAGTTGTCAATTGAATTTATGAGTAAATCGGTTGAAATTGAGAACTTGAATCAAAGACAGCCGTCAGTGGTACGTATACTAACATCGATATAGCACTGTGAATGTCTGTAAAGATAAAGAATCAGACATTGTTGAAATAAATCCTATAAAAAGTTTTACATGAAATATTCTATGACTGATATAAAGAAATAAGCGATAAAAATAAGTTCGAAAGGAACTACTGCCTCATGTACAATGTCTTTTATTTTCTTTTTTATGTTGTCGTTTATTTCATTGATATGGTTACATTGTTCCTTAAGATTTGTAACTTTTACAGACAACGGTCACTATAAGACTAAAATTCTTAAAGAAAGAAACGATACATCGACAAATTTCGCATTGATAACGACTTCTCGGTTCCGTTTTTATCTCTTTTTTCAATGTATTATTTAAAATACTATAGTTTCGATGAATTTCTAAATGATATCAGGACTTTGTTCAAAATGAGTTCTTTTTTTAAATGTTTTATCGAAGTTCTTTTCCTTTGTCAGAATAATACAGTAAAACATTATCAGTGTTTTTGGGTTGTCTGCAGCGAAATCCAGTTGTTTGCAAATGTTCAAATCAAAATTTAACCCTTAGAATTTTTGCGTTTTATATTTTTCCCACTCCATTGAAGTAAATCAACCTGGACAAGCTGAATTACCCGCTGTTACACAATAAATTACAACTATTTGTTAGCAACTACAATACTGAAGTGGATATTTCAGATTTCAGATTACATCGTCATTTAATCTAAAATTTCTAATTTTAATTTTCCACAACAACCTGTATGATGTTTACGGTCATATCATTGTGGACACACCGGTTCTCGTGGAGATGTATGAGCTCTATGAGTTTAGTTGTGCTCAAAACACGCCTCATGAGTAGTGTCCTCTTTACCAAACCAGGTTTCGAGATATACGAGAATCATTAAATAAGTTTCCAGACTTTTTTCGTATGGACAATGTTATTGATAGTACACACATGGAACTCTAAAGCACTTTGAAGCAATCTCCTCCGACTGCAATGCTCTTGTTCTACCGTTCCAACAACTTCTGGAAGGCCCCATCAAAGTCCTCTTGTGTGAATGTGTCAATGACCTTCGTCACAGCCTCTTTCATCTCTTCAATTGTCTCATAACGACAGTCTCTGAGCTTAGGGAATAGCCAAAAGTCACAGGGAGCAAGGTCTGGATATATAGGGAGGGTGAGGAACTGTCTTGACGCCCATCTTGGTCAAATAGTCTGTGACAACGATAGAGTTGTTGACTGGTGCATTGTCCTGGTGGAAATGCCACTGACTCGATTTGAAGAGTGCTGGCCTCTTCCGACAGAATCCTTTCCTGAACTCCCTTAAAACCTCAACATAGTAACCCTAACCCTAACCCTAACCCTTTGGCCAATCAACTCTGGTGTTCTGACGTCCTTACTCCTCTCACACCTCTCGTCATCCCTTACAGACTCCCTGCCTTTCTTGAATATCTATGCCACTCAAAAACTGATGCTCGATTAATGCAAGATGCTCCAAAAGCAGTCTGAAGCATTCTAAGCGGTTCTGTGTTATGTTTTCCAAGTTTAAAACATAATTTAATTGCATATCATTCTTCCAAAATGTCTTCATGTCCAGATTGCATTTTTGAAATTCACCAGCTGTGACAATCAGGCTTTAGTAGGGTGTATATCAATTCCTGTTGTAGCTGTTCATTTGAACCTGAAATCATAAAAATTGGTCTGTCATCTCATAAGTAGCATAGCAACAACATAACGATTTTTCTTCGACATTTCTAAATGCCAAAGTCTGGAACCTTAATGAATACACCACGTATATGTACGTCTCTTTCAATATTACTGAATACAATATAACAACAGTTCATATTTTGTTTATTTTTCAGTCTGGAGTTCAAGGTAGGACTGTCTATGGATGTGGTCGTGGTCACAAGCTCAGCTTTATTAGGGTTAATAAAAATGTTATGAGTGGAATTTCTTACTAAAGAAACACTGAAAATAAATAAATAGAAGGTAAGAGACATGAAATGTAAGAAATATATTAAGTTCAAATAAGCGGATAGAAAACGGGTGACCATCGTTTGGTAATGGCTAGCAAAGTTGATATTGAATGGTGAATTCGATCTGCATTAGGTGTTTCGTTTGTGCAGTCTTGAATAAAATCTTAAGCAGGTTTTGGGGACATTTCGATTGATGTAATGGTTAACAAGTTAGATTAGCAAACCGTTATTTGTTAGTTCAGTTTACACTGGCTACCACATCATCCAGTACTTTTATCAAACGTATCTCAGTATAGTCCACAATAACCACATTAACAAAAACGATGGAATAAAGCCAGAAAAATCTGCATTTCTTAATAATGTATTATAAGATTTTACTTAAGAAAGTAATGTGACTGATTATTTTTAGAATGTATTTTTCTGGGTTGCAAATCAAATGATGAGTGTTCATGGTGAATTCATAGGAAACTTTTATGTGTATATTTGCCTTTCAGAATTCACGATCAACAAAGAAATATTGTATTATTACATATTGGATTAAGAGTGTCACAAAAATGGATCTCTTGATTACATTCTGCGTCAGACAGTAGAACATTACAACAGAAATATTAAACAAAATAAAAAATAATGGTTCGTGAATATCAATTTCTATCCTAGGCATGGATTTTAAGGTTGTAAAATACATTTTTGCATGGCGCAGAGAGTGTGGAAGATTAAATCTGTTCTACTCGAACGATCATACGAAATGTGTAGTTTTTCCTCATATCTACTTGTTTAAAAGTCGTATTAATTGGAGATAAAATAATATTGATTACATGATTTAAAATCATTGACAAACCTTACCGAAAAAATACTATTGTATATATATATATATATATATATATATATAGAGAGAGAGAGAGAGAGTAAGTCTGGAGTAGAAAAATATGATATTTCGTAATCTAATAAATTGATCAACTATCATTCCAATGATCTTAAATTTAGACAGCATGTGTTGAAACAACTTAAAACTCTGTGTTTTTATTTTTCAGTTAGAGAAATGCTATAAGTAAAAAAAAAAGTACTTAATGTTTAGATTATGCTCGAATTGAACATGCATTTGCGTGAAAATTGGCTAAAAATACACCGATTGCAAAGCAAATTGCGGCTTGGTACAAATTTACGTCCAAAATGATATCATCTTTTTAATCTCACCATATGTAACGGCCAATTGTCTAGTTGGTAGAGTGTTCGCCAATGGCCAGGGAGACCCCGGTTCAATCCCATATCGAGTCATACCAAAAACTCAAAAGTTAGTGCATGATGCTTCCTTGTTTAACACTCACTATCATAAAGTATGTATCAAGAGTAAAGTGGAGGAAAGGAGTAGCACCTTCCCCTACACCTGTTCAAAAGGGAGCCTTCGGTTTGCTCTCGACAAGGGTCGTCAACTTTATATATATATATATATATATTTATCATCATCATCATCATCATGTCGTGCTGGTAGCACGGATATCCCTGACCCTCTCTCGCCACTTTTCCCTATCGTTCATCACCTCAGGCTTGTCTTCTGGACAACATCCCGTATCCTCACATAGTTGCTGAATGTATGTTCGTGCTGGTCGTCCTGCTTTTGCACGGCCATGAGTTATTATAAGAGTGTTGGTTGTCACTAAATCACTCTGTGGGTATGTATTGAACCAAGTGCCATATAATATGGAGAGTGCTCGATATCTAGGATAGAGCTATTGTATAATAATAATAAATAAATATATCTTTGATATATATATATATATTTAATTCACGGAATTTAGACTGCGACCCCTGGATTTCATGGAGGTTTTGCAAAACAACAATCATCAAGCAGTTAAGAAGTATTTCAGGGGTTTCAGCAACGTCTTCGGGTGTAGGTGCCATCCTCAGAATGCTATTTAGAGGGAGATTAAATTCATTTGGAATTAAGTAAATAATAGAAATTGTTTTTTTTTTTTTTTTTCCTTTTGAGGTTCAATTTATTTCTGTTGTCTTCATCTTTATTGTTATTTCCACAACGTTTCGGCCGATATATCCTCCGGCCTTCTTCGGGTTTTTGTTGAACTCAGGAACCTTCACAGAACTTCGAACTACGAACTTAATTGTATCCAAGGGGATCGCATGTTCTGATTCCGTTAGTCATAACGGGGTAAAAGTGTTAAGTATTCCTGTCTTGTTACTCGCCTGCAGTCAGGATTGAACCTGCAACCTCCAGATAAATGTCTCCTTGTAAGCTTAGGGAACAAACGCCTATAACTGTTACACTATTTGTCCTAATGGACACATAGCGTAATGTTCACAAGTTCAGTCCTGACTGCAGGCGAGTAAAAATACAGAAATTCTTAACACTTGTAACTAGTTATGGCTAACGGAATCAGAAGAGGCGACCTCCGTGGATTCAATAAAGGACGTAGTTCGAAGTTCCGAGAAGGTTCCCGAGTTCGACAAACACCTGAAAAATGCCGGAGGACACATCTGCCGAAACGTTGAGGAGTAAGGAAGTCAATACGCCAGAGTTGATTGGCCAAAGGGTTAGGGTTAGGGTTACTATGTTGAGGTTTTAAGGGAGTTCAGGAAAAGAGGCCAGCACTGTTTTTATCGGGTATGTGGCATTTCCACCAGGACAATACACCAGTACACAACTCCATCCTTGTCAGAGACTATTTGGTTGGAGTAAGGAAGTCAGAAAACCAGATTTGATTGGCCAAAGGTTTAGTGTTAGGGTTACTATGATATACAAACGTGTGTGTTTGTTATTAGCCAACCCTCAGCACTAGTGGAATGCAAAGCATTATTTTCAGCGTAGTTTAACAGATTTCAATTAACAGTTTTCCTTCTTCTAGACTGGTTGCCATACCATTTTAAAAGAGCTCAGTCTACTGAGTTGGAAAGAGAATTATTGGATTTATACATTTCTCAAGGGTATGAGCGTCATGCGATACGTAAACAGCCTCGTACAGGATATGTACAAACAAGCACACACACACACACACACACACACTCACATTTGTATATATATATATATATATATATATATATATATATATATATATATATATATATATACCCCTACCCCCGTAGGGTTGAGTTCTCTAGCGAATGAAGTAATTTGCGTTGCCATTAGCGTTTATTGCAATGCTCTTCATATATGAATTGAGCTCTCGGTAGCCGTTAAGCGGATATATGTGAACAATAGTAATTGTGATTCATAACCGTTTGAAATTTAATTCGAGGCTGCTGGTTCCTCGTGGTTGAGGGGTAGAGTCTTGGATTGGCGTTTGAGTCAACCGGGTTTCCATCTCACCTACGGGAAGCTAGTATGTCTAACCACACTGATAATTTCAGATAGAACGAAACAGATCTGTCTATGGATGACTATATATATATATATATATATATATAGTCTTTTCGTTCCTGACACTTTGCCCTTCAAGAAGTGTTTGAGAAATTCCGTCGTTCTGCTAACAAGCAACATTATTATTTTTATGCTAATTATTCTTTTAAAAGAATTTTCTGCATGAACAGTTGTTTGCAATGCATAATGGACTTAATTTTACTACTGATAACGGAGAACTTCCATTATTGGTTAGAATTATACCTTTTTTGTAGGGGGGAAGGTTGGTTTGTTTAGTGTGGAATTTGAATTATTATTCATAATATTCCGTCAATTTTTTCATGGTTTCATACACAAAAAAATTTGAAATGGTATCGAGGTATCAAAAATCTTTTGAGGCAATTTGTGGACGCTGAATTTGAAAAGAATTTTACATTTTTCTAGGTTAACGACCATTCTTGCTATACAGAAATTCCACATTTTTTCGTTTGTTTTCTGTGTATATGATACTGCTCGATGGTTATCTTTCTCAACATAAAATCTTAGACATGTTTGAATTCTTATTTAATCTATCAGATACTGGTCTCCTTATTAAGAAAGACTATTTTTGCAATAACAATCTGACCCTAAGTCTTTAGAAATAGCACGATTGAATATACCAAGATGAACAAATATCTTCATAAAATCATTTAATAAACTAACAGTAGCAATAAAACTTTGAATATACGAACAATAGTCAACATTTTCACTTTTTTTTATTGTCATGTTCAATGCTATTTAAGTTCCTTTTGATATTACAGCAATAGTCAGCCATCATTCGTTTGCCCCACCGTTCCTGGCAGTGCTTTTTCATCGTTTTGATATCCTGATGGAATCGTTCTTCGAGTTCATCTCTCACATTACAGCACTTATCCAGAAATGTATGGCTAGGTAAAAAAAACAACATATTAATGCCTATATCCTAAATGTGTTTCATCAAATTTTCTTCAAACTCCTTGTAGTTTATGACCCGGTGATACCCAACGAAGTTTTTTACCATATCAACATACGATGTCTAAATACTAAATTCCAAGTCATTCATCAAATTAAAAAAGTTCATCATCTTTAATGAGTTTTCTGATGTTATGGTAGAAACATTTTCATGATTTTCATCATGTACCATGGAATAGGAGCATTCAGTTGGGAGGTCTTAGCGCTTCTTTCCATCTCTGAAAACAAAAAGCTCTCAATGTTCTTGGTTTACTTCCGTTGTGAAGGAGCGAAAGTGATGGGAGAAAATCATGAATATTAATTCGAAGATTTCAGGGTTTTATTTTTTTGAAGTTGATGTTATCTTAATGTTCAGGTTTACAAAATTTTATAACTGATGAAGTTTATCAGTTAATTCTAATTTTGGCGATAACTGGAAAAAATCGGTACTTCTAATTCACATTTGTTAACTCAAAAATATTTTTTCTCATAGAATTCATTTATTTTAGGTGGTTGACATAAACTACTCGTCTTTCTTGAAAACTGATAGGTGTTTACAACTTTTATTAACTAAAAAAATTGCGATCAGCCAATAACATTCATTGATTTTTTTTTCAAAAAATAAGCAGTTGCTGTACAGCCAAAACGATAGCTAACTATAAAAAAAACTAAAGTCATTTTTGGAATAAGTACCATAGAATTAGCTAAAAGAACTTATTGTTTTTTGGCACCAAAATTTGTGTCGACCAGTCCAATTTCTTTTTTATAATTTTCCGAAGATTTTTATCATTCAATTTTATGTTTTATTTTCATGATTTTAAAATGCTGATTTTTATACATTGTTGTTTGATTAATTGATTATTGATTGGTTATTCTTAATGGCATGTCAATCATCTAAGGTTATTTTATGCCTAAAATTTAGAGAATAACATTAATTGCTCATTCATATTGAAGATTTTGTTGTTGTTGTTGTTGTTGTTGTTGTTGTGTATTGAGATACTTGTTTATCCTGTTGAATAGGAATTGTAAAGCATATCTATTTCATCTGTTGATGAGACCCTAACAAGTACACACAGTCATTGTGGACCAAGGAGTAATCTTATTTACCAACCCCTCCGCTCGGGCAGGATGTGGCACAATGTCAATTTTTAAGCTAAGTTTAACAGGTTTAAATTCAGAGTTTTCCTTCTCCTAGACTAGTTGCCTCACCAAAGCTGAAGAATCTAGTCTTCCCTACTATTTACCCATAGCTGGAAGGAGAATAATTGTATTCATACCTTTTCCAAGGGTATTAGTCCTATGTGAAATGCGATTAATCTCGGCCAGGATTTGAACTCGTGTCGCCGTGTCCATTTCTTACGACGGTAATCATTACACCACGGGCACCTCCCAAAGAGTAATGGAGATGAAAGAATACTCCAGAACTTGACTAGTGTAATACACAAAACAACTTTTTTCTGGAGGCATCTTTTATATAATGCCTACCGTCGAAGGGGACGGCGACTCGAGTTCAAATCCCGAAAGATTTTTTTGGCTTTTCACATAGCGCTAAAAATATGGATTTATCTTCTCTCCCTCCTGGAGAGGGTTAAATAGTAAGACAGGCTAGTGTCTTTCATCTTGGTATGGTAACTGGTCTAGAATGAAGACTAAGTTAAACTCTGCAGAAAAATTGACCTTGTGTCGCTTCCAGCTTTTGCGGAGGAGTTGACAAATATATACATTGTGGAACGATAAAACTGTCGCCCAAGAAAAGACGACATGATTCCATTTCCGTTTAATGAAAACCAGTTTTTTTTTAGATGCAGACCATTTACTAGTTTGCCAGTTGTGTACAAATCCAATGAGTGATAGGAGCCTTTTATCATGTCTGAAAGTGACACAATGTTCAACGACCGAGATCAGAGATGCGCCACTGTACAACTTATGCTCTCTACCGATCCAAGTTATGACAACAGGACCATTGCCTACACCCTCAAAATACAAATCTGGATTGCCACGAATAACAGGGACGTGCCTAAGGTGATGAAAACAAAGTTTCCGGCTACGGTTATGGTATTTGCTGTGGTTTCAAGTGAAGGCCACATCATGCCACCTCACATCTTCGAAGTCGGCTTGAAAGTCAACACCAACGTGTACCTGGATATCCTGAAGAGTGTGGCGATCCCTGGTGCAATCAGGTGGCCGGTGGCAGACCCTGGGTGTGGTAGCAAGATTCGGCGCCGGCCCAGAAATCCGAAGAGACCAAGACTTGGCCTCAGAAGGAGTGCTATGACTTTGTACCCTTCTCTCCTCCCCCGACCAGAACCCGCTGGACTAATTCGTTTGGCCATACGTCGAGAACCTCACCAATATGACCTCCCACAACACCAAAACCAGCCTGATTGCCGCCATCCGCCGAGTATTCGCCGAGCTTCCGCCGGCGATTGTGGAAAAGGCATGCTCCCAGTTCTGAATCCGTATCGAGGCGGTGATTGAGGTTGAAGGTGGCTACATTGAATAGATGTCAGCTCTACTACATAATCAAGTTACCTGAATTGATTTTTTTCAATAAAAGTTTTAAAAAAAGCTGTAATGTTGTTTTCTTTAGGAAGACAATTTTATCGTTCCATCCTGTACGACACTTTTTTATGCGGATGGGGTCTTGCCGTTGAATTTTTTGTGATTGATACACTTCACCTTGATCTGAGGCAAAACACCCGAGCTTAGACGTACATAATCCTATCAAAAATTACAAAGGTTTTGTTAATAAGGAGAATATTAAAAGAATGTACCCTTTTTTTCTGAAAAATGGTGTAAGGAGAATAATGACAGGAAGTTTAATAAATATGACAAAGATACAAAAGGAAAGTTTTATGACGGCTGTATGCATGAAGTTTTCATGTTTTCTGCTTTCAGTCATTTCTATGTTTGCTGAATTAGTTTCCATATCACTGACTGAAATCAAAGAAAGTGTATAATAACAATTGCATTTCAATACCATTCGACACGCCACCAAAGCAACGTCAACAATGCGTTGCCTTCAGCGAAATCAATCAATTTTTAGTGAAAGCTAGAAAACTTCAACACACTGTAAATATTAATGATTTTTTCCGAGACACATAGCTAGCGTGATAAACATTACATTTCAAATATAGTTTAAAAATTACGTAAAGTAAAATTGTTATTTTCATAAGAGTGTCGTATCATATGAAATAAATTGGCGATTTTTTTTCGTGCGATAAGCGATCATTAAACCAATATGTGTTATCTCTTCCTATATGTCAATATATCAATACCCAGGCAGACATGTGTGTATGCCCGAAAGATTAATGCGTGTCAAACGTTTTATATACAAAGAGGTAAGAGATGAGGTTGATCTGACATTTACACTTACGTCTTTTATGTAATAGTATATTAAAAGGTTTTTTTGTTTATTTTTTGCAGACAAATTATGAAATCAAGTATGACTATCTAATAGTAATTCTTACATGGTTTCAAGTAATTATTTCTCCTCACTAGTCGCAGACAATATTATGGTTTCATGTACTTATATTAATCCTCAGAAATCCTTTATAGGTTCCATAGACTATTCTTTATACTTATAACTCACAGTTATATCTAATGTTCCAAACTCTGCAGTAGTGTTTCGGCTTGGTTGGGTGTAGCACACAAAACGGAATATATGTGCTATAATCAAACGGGTGACATCTCCACTATAGTCGGAACCCCTCTTAAACAAGTAGACAAATTCACTTACCTAGGAAGCAGCGTCGAATCAACCGAAAAGGACATCGACACGAGGTTAACGAAAGCATGGACAGCTATCAATAGGCTATCGATTATATGGAAATCAGACCTAACCGACAAAATGAAACGCAGTTTCTTCCAGGCAGCGGTTGCATCGATACTGCTATATGGATGCACTACATGGGCTCTAACAAAACGGCTGGAGAAGAAGCTAGACGGCAATTACACAAGAATGCAATCTTGAACAAGTCCGAGCGGCAACACCCCACAAGACACCAACTGTACGGCCACCTGTCTCCTATCACGAAAACTATTCAAGTTAGACGAATCATACATGCAGGACACTGCTGGAGAAGCAGGGACGAACTCATAAGTGATGTACTGTTATGGACCCCCTCACATGGCCGTGCAAAAGCAGGACGACCAGCACGAACATACATTCAGCAACTATGTGAGGATACGGGATGTTGTCCAGAAGATCTGCCTGAGGCGATGAACGATAGGGAAAAGTGGCGAGAGAGGGTCAGGGATATCTGTGCTACCAGCACGACATGATGATGATGATGATGATGATATTTAATGTATTGCTATCAGATACAAATAATTTACCAATGTTTAATAGTTTTAAGTATTTACGTTTAATACTTTTTGTTCTACGGCTTTATGAAAGTATTTTTTGAAAAATGATAGACATTGGCTGGCACAGGGTTATACAGTTTAAAAAAAAAATAATTGTAATAATTATTAACCAATTATAGATTCAAGTAATTATTCTTGATACAAATAATTTAGTTATTTGGCATCAAATATTTCTGTTGAGGGCGAATCATTTTTATGGAGTACTCCATACTCTCCAGATATTCTTAATTGAATTGACAACATTGAATACGAATAATTTTGAAGGAATACTTAACATTCCCCAGATATCCATAACATTTATTGATATCTGCTGAGTATGGAGTACCTCTTCAAAATTATTCGTGTCCAATGTTGTTAATACAGAGCATCGATGTTTTGGGTGGTATTACCCATATGAGGGGGACAAAGTCAGTTTTTCCAAACCTCAGTACGTCTAAATCCCAACATACTCGTGATAAACAAATATAATTGATTAGCAAGTTATCAGTAAATCATGTTTTAAAAGGCACACAAAAAAGATATCAAAATTATCTCCCTTTAAAAAAGGAGTTAATTATCGAATATCAATTCAAAACAGTTCACAATTTCGATTTAAGAGACTCGATTATTACATTAAAAGGTGAATAAAAATACTAAAAACTTACAGAATCCATTGTGATCTCTTTGTATCAAATAAGTAAAAACAGCTTTTGTAACATTGATTGATGGCAGGTCAATGTTCTTGGGTTATTTACCGTCAAAGCCATCCTTCCATATTCTCCTATTGGAATACCTTATTGAATGAAATATGTATTAGATGTCGGCTGGAGTGTTGAATACGCTTCGTGTACCTCAGCAGAAAGTTAAAATCGTCCATCAACGAGAACATCTGTTAGCCAGAGGAGTCGACCCATAATCCTTAAAGATGTGATCCCGGTAAATGAGCAGTCCTTGATCTGAAAATCGAGGTATCAAGTGACTTACAACATACCAGTTTGGCCCTTACTGGGTGAGTCGGGTAGTTGATGAAGCTCGATCCGATCAATCGGCTGGTCATATCAATATCTAGAACCTAAAATAATTGTCCCCACTGTCTTTTTCAATTGCTCTTGTTGCAAATAGATACCCATCACTAATTTATCTGAAATGTGCCAAAACGCTAATTCGAGAGAATCAAATTTCAATCACTGATAAATTGCACAATACTATGTATACTCTACTTAAAATCTGAAATTGACTGAGGCTTGAAATCTCACTTCCGACTCGGGTAGATTGTGTCTCAAAGCATCACCCCTGGGGAATGGGTTTCAATATCGCGTGGAGTCGGTATAAGACCAATTGCTTTCAAAGATATTAAAAAGCATGTTTACGATTTTGATTGATATACATTATTTTACTCGCATTTCGTCGGAGATAC